>OZ022242.1:37601072-37689256 GCA_963978895.1 Erpobdella octoculata | reverse complement strand
ATCAGTCAGTCATCTGTCAGTCAGTCAGTCAGTCAGTCAGTCAGTCAGTCAGTCAGTCAGTCAGTCAGTCAGTCAGTCAGTCAGTCAGTCAGTCAGTCAGTCAGTCAGTCAGTCAGTCAGTCAGTCAGTCAGTCAGGACATGTTCTTTTATATATATAGATTATATTATATATATATGTATATATATGTATATGTATATATACACACACACACACATATATATATATATATAAATATATATATATATATATATATATATATATATATATATATATATATATATATGTATATATATATGTATATATATGTATATATATATATATATATATATATATATGTATATATATATATATATATATATATATGTATATATATGTATATATATGTATATATATATATATATTATATATATATAAATATATGTATATATATAATATATATATATATACATTTAAATATCTACGTTTTATAAATCTCTGGCGGTGTTTTATCTTTTCTAAACAACCACACATAATATTCAAAGAGATTTATTCAATATCTGAGTTATTTAAATCTTCAGCATTATTAGTGACTTGTAATACATCTTTCAAAGAATGTCAAGGAGAAACAATTACCAAAGAAAATCAAACTACCAACCTCAGAATCCATTCATCTACGCACCAGCTTACGTAGTCAACGAGGTAATATTTCGTTATAAGATTAATATTAATATGTATATTTGCAGAGTTATTTTTAGTTCAATCTGACGGTTGGATCTTATCGAGCTAACCGGGCACTTTGTTAGTCTAAAAACATAAGCAATACTCTTGCGAACAATGAGAAAATTTGTTATACGACCACTTGAACTCTTGTCTAATTAATCAATTTTTTATTCATCAACAGAACCAGCAGCCTTATCAAGTATCTGCCCAGCAGCCTTATCAAGTATCTGCCCAGCAGCCTTATCAAGTATCTGCCCAGCAGCCTAATCAAGTATCTGCTGAGCATCCTCATCAAGTATCTGCCCAGCAGCAGCAACAGTTTGTCAGCGCGCAGAACGCTTTCCAGCAACAACAGTTTCAAAATTTCTACGGCCAACAAAATGGAAGTGCTATGTACTTTCCGAGCCAGGCCTATACTCCAGTTTCATATATGTACGCCAGAGCTCCTCAAAATGGTAAATATTTAAAAACCTTTTTATATAATTTTATTTTATCTGAACATTTCCATTGGTTCTAATCATATGTGTTCAGAACAGCTGATCAATGCGTTTGTTCAGATAAGTTATTAAACGGAACATAAATTACAAAACCAACATAATTTACTTGAAATTAATTAAATTTAT
Organism: Erpobdella octoculata; assembly: GCA_963978895.1. Lineage (NCBI taxonomy): Eukaryota > Metazoa > Annelida > Clitellata > Hirudinida > Erpobdellidae > Erpobdella > Erpobdella octoculata. The sequence goes on along the minus strand of OZ022242.1, from coordinate 37,687,932 downwards.
TGTTTTTTTTAGTTGCAGAATTTCAGCCAGCGGTGGTACCAAAAGTTAGAAAAGCTATTGAAATGGTAGATCCTTCAACTGGCAAAGTGGTTGACATTTTCGGAGCAATATTAAAACCAAAGGCTCTACAAATAGTTGATCCAATTACCGGTAAAGACGTTGTCATACAAAAAGCGGTCAGTAAGAAACCAATAGCTTTAAAAATCGTGGATCCAACGTCAGGCCAAGAAGTAAAAATTGGACACGAACCAGTTCCCGTTAGTTTTGCACCACAAGTGGTTTTGGCAAAAGAACAATCTAATGGCTTAGAAAGCAAGTCACAGTTTGAGACCATTTTGGAAAAGGATGCGGTTGCAGAAGCTTGCGAAGTTAAACAAGAAAAACAGGTTGATTCTGATGTGGAAGTTGCCGAAGAATGCAAAGTTTCTGAAATCGAAGTCGCCAAAGATTCTGAAGTCAAAGTCGCCATAGAATCCAAAGATTCTGAAGTCGAAGTCGCCCAAGAATCCAAAGATTCTGAAGTGGTTGTCGCCGAAGAATCCAAAGATTCTGAAGTGGAAGTCGCCCAAGAATCCAAAGATTCTGAAGTCGAAGTCGCCAAAGAATCCAAAGATTCTGAAGTCGAAGTCGCGGAAGAATCCAAAGATTCTGAAGTCGAAGTCGCCGAAGAATCCAAAGATTCTGAAGTCGAAGTCGCCGAAGAATCCAAAGATTCTGAAGTCGAAGTCGCCAAAGAATCCAAAGATTCTGAAGTCGAAGTCACCAAAGATTCTGAAGTCAAAGTCGCCATAGAATTCAAAGATTCTGAAGTCGAAGTCGCCCAAGAATCCAAAGATTCTGAAGTGGTTGTCGCCGAAGAATCCAAAGATTCTGAAGTCGAAGTCGCCAAAGAATCCAAAGATTCTGAAGTCGAAGTCGCCGAAGAATCCAAAGATTCTGAAGTCGAAGTCGCCAAAGAATCCAAAGATTCTGAAGTCGAAGTCGCCGAAGAATCCAAAAATTCTGAAGTCGAAGTCGCCAAAGAATCCAAAGATTCTGAAGTCGAAGTCGCCGAAGAATCCAAAGATTCTGAAGTTGAAGTCGCCCAAGAATCCAAAGATTCTGAAGTCGAAGTCGCCAAAGAATCCAAAGATTCTGAAGTCGAAGTCGCCGAAGAATCCAAAGATTCTGAAGTCGAAGTCGCCAAAGAATCCAAAGATTCTGAATTCGAAGTCACCAAAGATTCTGAAGTCAAAGTCGCCATAGAATTCAAAGATTCTGAAGTCGAAGTCGCCCAAGAATCCAAAGATTCTGAAGTGGTTGTCGCCGAAGAATCCAAAGATTCTGAAGTCGAAGTCGCCGAAGAATCCAAAGATTCTGAAGTCGAAGTCGCCGAAGAATCCAAAGATTCTGAAGTCGAAGTCGCCAAAGAATCCAAAGATTCTGAAGTCGAAGTCGCCGAAGAATCCAAAGATTCTGAAGTTGAAGTCGCCCAAGAATCCAAAGATTCTGAAGTCGAAGTCGCCAAAGAATCCAAAGATTCTGAAGTCGAAGTCGCCGAAGAATCCAAAGATTCTGAAGTCGAAGTCGCCCAAAAATCAATTGAATTTGAAACTACCGAAAAATCAACTGATTCTGGAGAAGATGTAAAAGTTAAATCAGCCGATCTGGAATTATCTGAAACCTCGGTAAAATCAGATGAATCTGATGTAAAAATTGAGATCCAGGATGAAGAAAAATCAACGGTAGAAAAGTCACCACTGAAAGCCAAACTTTTCCCCCTACCAGGGCAATGGACTCCACAAAATCCCGATGGGAAAAAAACTTACAGTAGGGAATATCTAATGCAAATCCTGAACTCAATGGTCATGGTTAAGCCAAACCTGCCCAACATAGACATCGTCTTGAATCAACCCACTAAGCAATTAGTTCGTAGTGAAACCACGATGCCTCACGACTACCAAATGCCAGCCAGGGGTCAAAGAAACCATGGGTCTGGTTATTCCAATCGCCATGGAAATGCCGACAGAGCCGCTATGGAGCCAAGAAGAGTTATAGAAAGACAGGCTCCGGTAAGTCTCCACAAAGCGGAAGAAGCATGGAAAGGCGGTAGCAAAAATCAATTGAGTGACACCGAAGCTATGCTGAACTCTTTGAAATCAATCCTCAACAAGCTGACTCCCCAGAACTTCAACAAGCTAGTCGACAAGGTCAAAGAGCTGCCGATAAACTCCGAGGATCGGCTCAGTGGATGCATCTCCCTTCTCTTCGAAAAAGCAGTACTCGAACCTAACTTTTCCGCAACCTACGCCGGTATGGCAAAGTGCCTGATTTTGTGGAGCGTCCCATCTAACGCTGACGAGTCAAAGCCGGTGACATTCAGGAAGCTCCTTCTCAACAAGTGCCAGGAAGAGTTCGAGAAAGACAAAGAGGACCAGAAGAGTATTTCCGTGCTGGAAGAGAAAATAGAGAAATCAACTACGCCTGAAGAAAAGAAGTTGCTGACAGAAGAAAAAACTTTGGCAGTTTTTAAAGCCAAACAGCGATCACTGGGAAACATTAGATTCATCGGTGAGTTATTCAAGTTGAAGATGCTGACGGAGAAGATCATGCAGGAGTGCCTCCTTAAGCTTATACGCAGCCAGGAAGACGAAGAGAACATTGAGTTTCTTTGCAAACTCATGGCTACCATAGGCAAAGATCTCGACCTTCCCAAATCGAAGAAATTTGTCGACACCTTGTTCGAGCAGATGAAAGCATTTGTCGATCAGAAGAAGTTTTCCAAGAGAATGAGATTCATAATACTCGATCTTGCTGATCTCAGAAAGGCTGCGTGGGTTCCAAAAAGAGACAATGCACCCAAGACCATAGAAGAGATCCACAAAGAGGCCCTGAAAGAACAACAATCTGCTCCAGCACTAGTGAACACGCCAAGACACCAAAACCAACCAGTTCCTCGAAGAGCTCCTCAGCCAAAACCCGTTATTACTGAAGACGCTTGGCATACAGTAACTAAAGTGCCTCAGCCACAAGCTTTAGAACCAGCAAAACTAAAACTGACCGCTCTATCGCTGAAAGAAGGCCCTAGGCTTGGAGGTCAACGCAAAGAATGGAGCAAAGGCGCGGGTACGTCTGGCAAAGTACAAGCCTCTCAGCCAGTAGCGGCGGCGGTGAACAGGTACTCTCTTCTGTATGGTAACGATGAGCCTGAAGAGCCTGTTGTTGAAGTTCCTAAAAAAGCCGCTAAACCACTGGCACCAGTAGCTCGTGCTAAACTCTCGTCAGTTGAAACTAAGACTCCGACTTTGAAAGATGAGAAAAAAACGGTTGAAGCCGTAACAATGCCCAGAGAAAAACTCGAAAGAAAGACAAAAGCTTTAATAGATGAGTACTTGAGTCTCAAGGACATACAGGAAGCAACGGAGTGCGTCAAAGAACTCGAAGTCGATAGAAGCAGTGTCAACTGTTTCCGATTCTTCGACATTTCGATAAAACACGTTCTTGAGAAGTCATCTGCCGTCAGGACCCAAGTTGGCACTCTACACAGAAGTCTCATGCAAAACAATGTCATCCCTTCAACGGACGCATACGCTACTGCTCTTTGCAATCTGGCTAGGAATGCTGACGACATGTCTCTGGACGTGCCAAAGATCTGGGACTGTCTAGGGGAAATTGCTTTGCCGGTTTATCAGGAGTTGAGCTTCAGTCTTGAAATGTTGTTCAAAAGCGAAACTAAAGTTTTGGATCCCGAAGAAGAAGAAATAGACGAAGAGTTCGACAACGATGACATCGCCAGGCTTATGGCGACTATTTTAAAGAAAGCCAAAGAAAACAAGGGCGAGGCTTGCGCATCTGAAATCTGGGCAAGGTCAAACCAGAAGTGGGATGAAATTGTCAAAAAGAACCCCGTAGAAGAATTCCTTGCCAAATATGTTAATTGAAAGATTAATTTAAGTTATTAATTTTTTTATTACTATTTTTTTTAAATAAAACTGTAGATAGTTTTATTTTCGAACACTGTCCTGAAAATAAAATTGTTTCTCTATTTATTATGATTTATTTATAGCTAGCAGCCATGTTGTAACTTAAAAAACAATTTAACGACGCACTAGAAACAATACATTTATACCCATTCAAATAAAATGATTTATTCTGCCTGAACTTCAATAAGGATTAACTATAGTACCGTAGGCACAAGCCGTTTGTTCTTGGGTTGGAGATATCTGGGCTCAAATCAAGTCGTATGAAACAGGGCGTATAGCACGTGAAGATTATATGGTTCATTAATTTGTATTAATTATTGTTATTTTTAATATAAATGACAAAGTTAATTAAAACATTTAATTTTAGCCTAGAGAAAATTGTTGAATGTCAACCAAATACGTCAAAGATTATGGACTCTTCCTGAGGATTAATATTAACAAACCATGTAAAGGACATATAACATCTATGACTAAGAATAAATAAAAAAAGCGCTTCCTTTTAAAGCTGTTTATTTTTTAAAATGTCATAAACCAAAAACCAACAAATTAAAAAAACTGTGAAATTTTTATCAAATAAGTGACATTTTTATCGAATAAGTCTTGAGTGTAACCGCTTAAGACTGGCCAGATAGCTTGATATATCTAGATAGAAACTGGATTCAGAGAAATGCCGGTGCCAAGAGCGACAGAATTGCTACAAAGGCCATGGTCAGAACTTGATTTGGAACTTGGACAAGTGGAACGCTTGCGATGCTAGTCGTGTTCTGTGGGTTTGTATCGTTCTGAGCCAAGAACTGATAAGAGGCGACCATGGCTTTGCACAGGTTGTTATCCACGAGAAACTGGTTGACGTTCCAGGATGTCCTACTTGTGCTTCTCAGCGTAATGTTGGTGTTGTTGGAGATGTCGAACAGGTAGAATATGTACCTGGCATCGAAAATTTCTTTTTTAAATAATAGGAAATTGAAAAAAAAACAACAAAATTAAAAACAAAGTCTAATTAAAAAGTCCGGTGATAAATCATTAAAATAAATTAATTTCAGTGACGCTGTACGATAAAGTCAATAAATATAACATAATCTACTGCGACAAACGTTTTAAATTTTTAATTAATTCACAAACAACCATACCTGTGATAGCTGGTATTAGCAGGTGGCTTAGGTGACCAGTAATCTGAAAGAGCCCCTTGTGTTTGAGGCGAAGTTGTGAAATTAGTCAACCAATGCCTGACATACCTGTAGATCGGGTTGTCTCTAGACATGGCGTCAGGGTCTACCATGGCCAGCAAATAATTATTTCCTTGCTTGGCGTTCATGAAGGAAACCTAGGTAAAAAAAATGTTTAAAAACACTGACCACGATGTACTGTTTAGGTGACTATACGATAATCTCGCGCCAAAAAAAAACAAAACGGCAAACTAAACTGATAGAAAATTCAAGAAGTAAAAATTCGAATCAGTCAGAAAAAATAAAAATTCTTACCTGAGGAGGGTTGGCCGTATCCTGTAGTGATTTCAACTTCGTACCACACGGTCCAAAATCTGGCTGTCCAACCTTCAGAATCCGACTGCTGTCGGCACACGGGTCGAAGTTATCAATATCGATGTTGCTACATTTTGTCGTGTTGGCATCGCTTGAAACCATTGTCGATGTCTGGAGCAAACACAGAAGTATACAGACAAGAGATATTTTGGTTTCTCTGAAGGAGAGCAACGTCTGGGAAAAGCCGTTGAACGTCATTTCAGATAAATATTTTAAGCACGAAGTAAAGCGATCAAGATCGTTTTATGGAGAGAGAGACAAAAATCCTACTCATGCTTTGTCACCTGTGTCAGTGCTTATGAGTCACAGGCGCAATAGAAACGAGCCCTGAGACAAAGGCGCGCTAATTAAATATTCCTAAGAAAATTTACCTGAGCAGGCAGGGCTACAATAAAGCACGTTGCATGGATTCAGCAGTGAATGATGCGGTTGACTGCGTGTAGCCTACCTACCTACCTGTTTGTTTCTCATTGTGCTGATCGTGCTTCGGCTGACGATATTTTGATTCCTGTGACTTTGTTTTTAAGTGCGAGTTTCTTAAGCACCGATGACAGCAATACGTTAGAGAAAAAAAGAAGATAGAGATATTATCACAAGTTGAAGACAGCTTAGTTGTTAATTTGTCTAGGTGTAGGGATCAACAAAATACCTCTAAGTAATAATAACGCTGCTCTAGAATTCAATTCAGATACATTGGCTAGAAATGATTTTTTTTCAGAAAAGGTTCTTAAATCTACACCTTTTCTGGATCAATTTAAAAGAATTACGAATCAATTTAAAAGAAATGCGAATCAATTTAAAAGAAATACAAATCAATTTAAAAAAAATACGAATCAATTTAAAAGAAATACGAATCAATTTAAAAAAATACGAATCAATTTAAAAGAAATACGAATCAATTTAAAAGAAATACGAATCAATTTAAAAGTACTTTCTTGTACCAGATGCTTTTGAACTACCTCAACTTTACAATAAGGTTTTACATAACAAGAACTATGAAACAATATATATGAATCAACAATCCAGAAGGTATGAGCAGGGTTGTTAAGAGCGCTATTGTTGTAGCGGCGCTATTTTTAAGGTAGCGGTAGCGGCGCTACTGGCTGACAAGATCGTTGATGGTAGAGCCGCTACATTTTTTTAGCTGTTCTCAGCGCTTCTCGCTACCGCTACTTTTATTTCTGTTCTGTCGTCGATTTCTGTTCTAAGTTGTTTTATTTTTTGGCACTGAAGATTGATTTTCCGAATCTGCAGTCAGTCTCTGAAATAAAATGACTGACAAATCTGACAACTGTTGGTTTTCTCCCGCGTTTCGCCACGTTGAGAATTTGGTACGAAAATTAATTAACGCCAAATAAGCGGTAATACTCAACGGAGCGTGTATTAAAGAAAATATAAATATTCGTATATATTTTTGTTAAAAATAAATTTTTATGCTGTCATTTTAAAATTATTTTTATTTCTTTTAAATTGATTTGTATTTCTTTTAAATTGATTCGTATTTCATTTAAATTGATTCGTATTTCTTCAAATTGATTCGTATTTCTTTTAAATTGGTTCGTATTTCTTTTAAATTGATTTGTATTTCTTTTAAATTGATTCGCATTTCTTTTAAATTGATTCGTAATTCTTTTAAATTGATCCAGAAAAGGTGTAGAAGTATTAAAAATAACTTCTGATTTAATGGATATTCAATGATGAGCAGAAATAACATATAGTGATAATGCTCTGCATAACTTCAGTACTACCATCACTCCCCAAGAAATGAATACTACGAACAAAGTTAGAGCTCCGATTGTACTAAATAAATCTACTCTCAATTCAACTGATATGATTGCAAAACGTTTACTGGGATTGCAAATAAGCGACCAAGAAAGTATCGCTGCTGTCAGGTTTTTGGAGTTAGAAAAAGTCTGAGGCGCTGGTGGCAGAGCGGTAGAACGTTCACCTGTCGATCGTTATGTTGGCAGTTCGAGCCTCACCAGCCTAACTACTTTAAGCAAGGAGTTACTCGCATTGCTAAAGGGGTAGGCGCCTATAAATGGCTGCCTTTGCAAGGACTCTTTCTCGCCTTTGAGCAAGACTTGTCTTGGAAAAGACGTAGGTTAAATCTCAGTAAAAAAAAACTCTATACTGAAGCCAGCCAAGTCGTGTAAAATGGGGACCGTATTGCACGTGATTAATATATAATTTATTAATTAATTCAGTATTGTTATTGTTTATTCAGCGACAAAACTAATTACAAATTCAATTTTAATTTACGACCACCAGAAGAAATAAATACCATTCAAAAATAAATAAACCAATTTCCAATTTAATTAATAAACCTGCTAAAAGGTTAACAGGCGTTAAAATCAAATGCAGGAAAAGTCATGTTTTCGTCAGTTACTATCTGTTTTTCATGCTGCAGGCGCGACGTTGGGCTGACCAGTTCGTAGTGAGTCATTTTTCTTTTTTTCCGCCCGGAGGTAATTACGGGTCTGCGACAATCAATAAAAATATAGACTACTCATTGAATAATTACAATTTATTAATAATTTGTAACGTAAAATTTTCTCACCGTGAAAAAAGTGCCGAAAAAGGCGACTGCGCAGATTACGAAACACACGGAAACGATAAAAACTACGTCCCATAAAGCTGAATAATCAATAAGGTAATTATTTATTAAAAACATTCAAACAATTTTCTTTCAAAATTGCTGTAACTAATTTTTCAACATATGTAACGGCCGATGATTTTTACTGTTAGATTTTAATGATTGCCCACTAAAGTACCGCACGGGCGGCCCGCCCCGTTTGATAAGCAACATTTTTAGGCATGGCCCGGTCTATTCTTGAAGGCTTAAAATTTCTATAAGTAGCAAATAAATCTCGTCCCGGCCCATCCCGACCGTCTTGAATTCAAGTCGAGCACGGCCCGTTTGAAAACTTTAAAATCAGGTCCAGGGCCGTGTGGTGCTTTATTGCCTACTACTAGCTATGTAGCTATCAGTAATGAATAACTTTTTCTTTTATTAGTTTCAACATTCACTTGATGGTTTTACTCTCTATCAAATAAAACAAGTCTAGTGCTTTTTACTTGCTGTTAATAACTTTCACTTGTCCGGATGTCCATGGAATATCCGCGGACGTTTTTAAGTTTGGAAGAGCATTATAAAATTTGTTCACTTCAGAAAAATGTATAGTGTAATTAAACAAAAAAATAATCAAGTAACAAAAATTGTTTAAATAAATTAAAAAAGCTTATTAAAAAAACGACAAAAACTTTCATTGTCGTAGTAACTACAAACATCTTTCGTTTACTATTCACCGGAGTTATATTTTTTATAAAATGAAATTTTATAACTGTCTTAAAATCATGTTATAAATTGTAAAATTAACTTTCTCTTGCTAAAGTGCCTTTAATTAATCTGTTTTTTTGTGTCGGCTTAGGCCAAACTTTGTAATAAATTTTTTACGCTTTTGGGGACATTTGGCAAGCAGGCGCTGATGGTAATGCGGTAAGGTGTTCAGTGTTCACCTGTACACGACGGTTTGAATCCCGCCGGTGACAGCGTCTGCAAGGTGTGTGGGTATGCACCTATGAATGGCTGTTCCTGGTTGAAATCGGCCCACGAGTGAGTAAAATTAGATAAGGGATTCCAGTTCTAAGAAAGAGGGTCGCGTTCAGCTAGTCAAACTTTAAATTAAAAAAAATTAAGCAAGTAAAACTTTAAATAACAAAAATTAAGCAAGTAAAACTTTAAATAACAAAAATTAAGAAAGTCAAACTTTAAATAACAAAAATTAAGATGCAACTGTAAAAAACATACATAATTTTTCTTTAAATTTATCTGAAAGAACAACAGATGTTAAATATTAATAATTTGTGGTTCAACCAAATTGAAATATCATCATAAAATTACATTTACATTATTAATTGAAATTAAATCAAATCAAAGAATCATTTGATTAGGCGCTCCCTTATCGACAAAGTCCAGTACGATCCTTGAGAATCCTAATGGTTATATAAAAATTACCATAAGTTGGGACCCTTTACCACTTTAAAAAAACCAACTTCCAGTTATCCAATCAAGTTCAAATTTAGTGGGTTTATTTGTCACTGCGGCTTCATGTTATGCGTTTAAAGGTTAAATAAACCAACTTCCCATTAGCCAATCAGCGCATCTGTGAAGTGCTAACGCTTTAATATGCGCTAAATAAATTAACTTTGAATTTAAAAAGCATAGACAAACAATAAACAAGACAAACCTGGACATTGAACTTCTTTATTGTTCTGCCACTGACCATCATCCTGGCACACTGATGTCCATCCCGCTTTTGAGTACAGACAGCTCACTGCTATTTCGTTGCCTTTCCTACTCACCCACCCAGCATTGGATAGATTCTTAAAAGGCTGGCATCTGTCATCTGTCAATTGAAGTACGTTTTCAAATCAAGCTCAAGTAATTTCAACGTTCTGTATTATTTGTTATTGTTTGAAAAAAAAGAAAAATTTATTGAAAGTTTAAAACTACAAAATAGTAACCTTGGATTTCAAAAACAACCTCCATAGTTTCTCCTTTTTTAAGCAAATTCACTTGATTGTATTTGTAAACATAAACGTTCACCTCGTTGCTCATGCTCTCGAAAACTTCAACACCTGGTCTTTGAATGTAAAGTCCCTTAGTTCCATCGTCGCAGATGTTCACCAATTTTTCGAACCTTCTGTCTTCCAAAGTGATCATGAAAAATTGGCAAAGTAGCGAAAGACTTTGATTTTTTGCTTGATCAACGCCATAGCTAAATTTCAGAGTTGATTCTTCGTTTGTTTTGATCACCCAGGGATGACCGTTATCACCGCAGTCATCCTTAGAGCTGGTAAGGTCTATCGTCAGAAACGTCTTCTCGTTGGGAATCAAAGTCATCAGACATTTACTTCCATCTATTGGATCGGTATTACCTGAGTTTGATGTTGGAGTAGCGTTATTGTAGTTTGCTTCCGAGCTGGTCAGAAAAATTGTAGGACTCGCTGTGTTTCCAATTCGTGTTTCTTCTGTGGCTTGCTTCTGAATGTTTTATTTAAATAAAAGCTCAGTTTTCACAGTTACAGGTACTCAATTTTTTATAAAAAAAAATTTAGCATTTAATTTAAAGTCTCTGATATTACAGACTAACGTCTGAGCTTTTTCTCAAAACGGTCCATTCAGTGTTTTGTCCATTTATCTGCAGAGTTAAAGCTAAAATCAACACAACCACATCTAAGCCAGTCATCCGCATTTCTGTTCCTAATTCACTGTTTTTTCTGAAAATATATTTATAAAATATATGATCGAAATAAAGTTCAAAAAATTTGAAGTATCCGAATCTTCAAAGCAGCAATACGTTTGTCACGTTTTTCTTGATCAAATAATATGCTAAGTAATAAGTTATTGAAAGCAAATTTTAAATAATATAAATGGTAAATTGTAATTATTTTTTTACTAAGCAAAAGCTCAAACTTCTCAGCTGAACAGCTGTTTCCCAGAAAGCACTAAAAAACCCCTGAAGACCTACCCGTTTTGTTAGTTTGTTGAAGTGCAAATATAAGTTACAAAGAATCGATGCAGCCCAGGCTCAAGCAAGTCTCATTGCACATGCGCACTGGTCAGTATCACGTGAGCAGTTAATCAATGCCCTAGTTTTAATTTATTCGTTCGGATTACGTATGAACAGAGCCAACTAGCGAGTCATTGTACTTTAGAATTTAAATAGTTTAGGGAACAAGTGCAAAACCACCAAACTCCACCTTGCTTTTGCAAGCCAGTCCAAAGCCTGGAGAAAGGAGGAGGAAAAAGTTAAAAAGATCAAATTATGATCTACGACAGGAAGTACTTAGGTGCTTCCTAAATACAGTCAATTCAGTTTGAAAACACCTGGTTGGTGTAAAAGACTATAAACTAGAAAAAAAAGCGCAAAGCCTCTCTGAAGATGATTTGCTATGATGGAGGAATCTACCATTTTCACCAACAGGCATCTTCAAGGGCACAGCCTAAAGAAAAACTTTTTTCAACGCTTGGCTTAGCCTTGCATTACTGTTTTAACCTATAGAAAATCTAGAGACTTTCATCAAAATAAACTGCAACGTGCTGGTTAGTGACGAATATCTTACTAAAATAAGAAACTGATGGAGATAATGGTGATGATGAAGATAAGAAAATAATATGGAATAATAAATTCCGGTAACCGTCCTAGCCTTTGTACTTGCTTATGTCATGTCTTACAATATTTTTAAATTTTTATTTTTTTATAACGCAATTATTTCTATAAATGATTTTATTAACTCCTAATCTCTGTTACTATTTTTCTACAACTAACCACCCTAGTAACCGACTAGAGTTTAGCGAATTTAACTTAACTCCAACAATTTATGTTTTTGCAGTCTTAAAACACTTGGTGTAAAGGACTACAAACTATTATAAAAAAAATTAAGTTTTTGTTTTAGTTGAAAAAACTGGTTCTTGTTGGTAATTGGATGGTATCCATTTGAGTTCAGCCCTCTTTAATGTAACCAAAACGTTTTTTTTACTAAATTTTAAAGGTTATTTAAATATCAGCTCAATTAACTTTATTAAATACTATTAATTCGTTTATAAAATTTTAAAAAAGTATGTAATAAACGAACAAACAAAAACACACATTGATTTAATTCATATAGCTTAATTGTATTCTACTTAGGTGAATTGTATTCTGACTTGAACTCTTATGTATGTGCCCTAATGCATCTTTGCTCTTCGAAATAAGTCCAAATAAATTGAAATAATCAAATTCTATAAATAGTATTTTGATATAACCATTATTGTGATAACATGATTATACAGAACACTAAGCTAGTTCTCAAAATCGTCTTAATTTTCAATATTTTGTCTCAGTGCATGTTTTTGGTTTTTGTGCTAGTTTGTTAAAATAAAAACAAATGGCAGCAATACGGCAAAGAAGAAAAGAAAACTTAAAAAGATGTGCACAAAGTAAAAATCCCGTCCTTAATGCTTTTTTTTCAAGTCTAAGAAGAAACCGACTCTAGCGAAGATGTGCTAGAACTCAGTTTAGCTGCATTAGCAATATAAATATTGTTTTTTTTTAAAGAGTACTTTGCTTAAAAATTCTAAACATTCAAATAATTGCTTATGAGAAATCAGCCAAGATACTTTTTGAAACTTTTAAATTGCCTTAGTCGAGAAATATTTTGTCAATATATGAATCAAAAAACTTTAACTAAATTATGCGCTACTTGAATTTCAAAACCTTCAACTGGGATCATGTCACGGAAACTGCACAAAATAAGTTAACTAATAAATCTCAATGCAACTAAAAAAAAAATATAAATCAAATAATAAATTCGAATTCAACAACAAAAAAATAAATCAAATAAAAAATCCCAATTCAACTTAAGAAACTAAATCAACTAATAAATCCCAGTTCGACTAATGAAATTACAAGAAGTTTACTGGCGTTAAAATAAAATCTACAATGAAGCGACTGCATCGTTGCCGTGTCAGGTTGGCTGATAGCCTGCTGGTGAGATCTGTAATCTTTGCTTCCGATAACGATCAATTTTAAACTGTTAAGACAAAAAAAATTTATACAAATAACCCAGTAATTAGTTATTCAAACAATTTATTTATTAGTTAATTTTCAATTATTATAAATTCCAATAATAAAAGAACTGTGAAAATAATCTTACCTCCGTGACGAAAAGAACAACGGCAGTTGGTAACACTCCAATAACTGTCCCCAAAAAAAAGTATGCACGTAATTCATCTTTGTCGACTGCAAATTTTAAAACAGAATAAATATTAAATAACGTCATGCGATAACATGTTTGTTTATGTCCGAGCGCTATTGAACAGTACAGAAATAGTTCTATAGAAATATAATTGGATTAAATTGAATTCTATAAACTTAGCATAATTAGTACTTGTTACAGGAGCAAACGAAGAAGTAAGATTTATTTTATAATAGTTTATAGTCCTTTACACCAGCTGTTTTTAGACTGAAATGGTTGTTTGTTACAGATCATATTTGATCTTTTCAACTGTCCCTCCTCCTTTATCCATGCTTGGGACTGGCACGCAATCAGCGAGGCGAAGTTGAAAAAGTAGAATAATAAATTAAAACTATTATCACTCTTTTCATGTTTTTCTAGGTACCTAATTAATTTGCCTAAAAATTACTAGTACCAAACACAAAAATAAAATATCACATTAAACAGTATAAAACATACATTCTATTGCTTCAAGCTGATCTGGCCTGTCTGAAATAAAATGTTAAAAAATGTAGTTAAAAAAAACTACAGAAATACTTTGAAAAATAGTAAATAAGATCAATTTGAAAATTTACAGTTTTTGATGAAATCAATTTAAATGTTCATTTAAAATGCTTTACAAACAGAAAATAATTGACCATATTTTGCAAAGAAGAGAGAACTTAAAAAAAAAGTTTTAGTTGGTAGAACATGTTCATATAAAGCAGATAAAAATAAAAAAATAAATTTTCAAATATTATTATTTTAAAATAAGATATTTTGGTATTGAAGCATTCAAATTACCCTCGTAAAAAACAGGCGTATATTTTTTTTTATAAGACTAATTAAAAAGTATTATTTTTATCATATGATTTTTAAGTGAAAACACATCAATACTGTTTTATTTTTAACTTGTTGATTGTAAGACAAATAAACAAACGAAACAGACCTGGGCACTGTTTTTCTGCATAGCTGTACCACGAACCATCGTCCTGACAGATTAGCATCCACTTTTCTTCCGAGTACATGCAGCCTACATCCACTAAGTTACCTGTTCTACTCACCCAAGAGTTGGAAGGTTTCTCGATAGCGGAACAGCTGTCAGCTGATAACAAATGTCAATTGAAGAATTTGAGAAGTATGTTGTTGTCAATGTTATTCATTGTTCGAGTATGAAAAACTGAATGCAATAAAGCAATAAATATATAAAGTTATACAGCTCGACAATATTCGATGAGTTGGAACTTAAGCCACTGACTTTCAGGTCTACAGGCTTACTTATACACCACCAGCACCTTGGCCATTAATTGTTTAATGCGATCATTTAAACCTTCGTTTGAAAATCTGTTAACAGAAAAACTACTAACTTTCGATTTCAAGAATAACCTCCCGATCTTTGATTTCTTTGTGCATTTTCATTTGATTCTTTTTGTAAACATAAACATTCACCTCACTGCCCATGCTCTTGAAGACCTCGACGCCTGGCCTTAAAAGGTGAAAGCCTCTGGTTCCATCGTCGCAAATGTCCACCGCCTTATCGGAAAATCTTTCTTTCAAGACGATTTTAAAAAATTGACACAGTAAAGAATGATTCTGAGACTTTGAATGATCAACTCTATGACTGAATTTCAAAGTTGCTTCTTCGCTTGTTTTGATCACCCAGGGATGACCGATGTCGCCGCAGTCATCCTCGGAGCGGACAAGGTTGATTGCCAGAACAGACTTTTGACTGGGATTCACAATTATCTGACATTTGCTACCGTTGTTTGGTTTGGTATTACTCGAGATCGTTGTCGTGGAAGCGATGTTGTAGTTTGTTTCTGAGCTGACAGGGAGAGTTGTCAGAATATCTCCACGCGTGTTTCCAATTCTCTTTTCTTCTGTGTTTTGTTCTATCGCTTCATTTCTTTTGGATTTTAATTGTAAACGTGATTTTTAATATGAGTTTGTTTATTCAGTTATCAATACATACATATTAATAAAAGTTTACATATGTTCCTAAGCTGTTGATTTTGCCCGCTAACCTTGGTGTTGTTTTGTAAAGAGAAACATTCAGTGTTTGGCCATGTATCTTCAGATTTAAAGCTGAAATCAACACAACCAAATGTAGGCAAGTGATACGCATTTCAGGTCCTGATACGTTATTCCTGAAGTAAAATTAAAATGTGTTTTTTTTTCCAATTAATCTTCAAACTGTTTTAAATTTTCGAATCTTTAATTGAAAGTCTCCAAAATTTAACAAAAAGTTTTGCTAGACTCAATTCCGTCAATTATTAAGTAACAAAGAATCAATGCAGTCCATGCTCAAAGCACAACTGCACATGCGCGCTGGCTGGTCAGTATCACGTGGGTAATTAATTATTCAATGTTTTCGTTTTAATTTATTCATTTGGATTACGGATGCACATAGCCCGCCCATACTTTGGTACTCAAAAAACCTTATGATTATATTATGTAATTGACGCATCGGGTAAACAATGGATTTTAAGGACTTCTTAGTTGAAACTATTTCTAACTGCGTGCCAACCCGAAATGGGTCGAAATGGTTGTATCACGTTACGCCATGCTGATTCAAAGATGTACAAGATGGAACATTTGAAAATTTTTATTATTCGACATTTAAAACACTTGAACGCATACATAAAAGTTTCGTTATCTGACAGTTTTCTTTAAAATAGTTGTTTTGAAGCTAAAAAAATAATTAATTAAAACTGAAATGCGTTAGTCTTCTTAGACTTCTGATCCACGAATGTAACTGATGTAACTTTTAATCACTCGTTGGCCCACTTTTACAGGGTTTACGGCACGGGTTTAATGTCAAACCGGGTCAACATTTTTGTGCCAAGTATAGGGATTTCAGTCCTAAATAAACAGGTCAGTTCAAGCCGGGCTAGCCTAACCCGGCTAAGACATTCGACCTATGAAACTGGCCGGGTCGTGAAAAATCAACCCGTGTAGTACGTATGTTACAACTTCGGGCAACAACTATAATAATTATAAATGATCTTTTTTTTTTTACAAAGCCTTCATTAAAGGCGATTCATCTTTCAGGTGTTATTATGACAGCTGGTTTTTTTTCAAATCTGGGTTCTGTGTTGATCAATTTTTTTGTCACAGAACAATATTTTTTTCAGACAACCCGCTCCAGACTGAAAATTTAAAACAGCCTTAACTTAACATGATTTATTATATAAGAAAAAACCATTTTAGTTTCATTTTTCTTTTCATCCATTTTATTTTGGGTCTCTGAAACTAGGCCATATATTTTTTACATTTTTTATTATCTTTACTGACTAAAACTATATAAACAAAATCTCAATTCGCATAATAAAGTTACAAGCAATACAATTTACAAGTAATAAAAGTTGCAAGTAATAAAAGTCACAAGTAATAAAAGTTAAAACCAATAAAACTTACAAGTAATAAAAGTTACAAATAATGAAAGTTACAAGTACATTAATGGAATTAAAACGAAATAAAAAATAAAATGATGTTTTTGTCAGGCTTTTGTTTGCTGGATTGCTGGTGTGATCAATGGTAGATATTCTGATTTACTCCTTTTTGTGTTTCGATACAACGGACTTAACTGTCACACACAAAAATACATTGATCAGTTAATTAAAATTCATAGTTAACAACAACAACAATATCAATAGTAAAGAATAATAACAATAGTTGACAACAATAATGGTGGTAATAATAATAATAATAGATTAATTTTATGATAATTAATTATTAATCAATGAATGGAAGCGAAGGAATAAATCTTACCTGCACAAATATGATTATAGCGATAATTATACTTATCACACCAACAGTGATGTAGCATAAACTCTGCCCGAAATTAAGCGCTTCGTCTAATCCTGTTGAACAACATTATTATTTATTTTTTAAACTTTCTTTATAGGAATAATGATGATAATAATAATGATGATGATAATAATAATAATAATAATAATAATAATAATAATAATAATAATAATAATAATAATAATAATAATAATAATAATAATAATAATAATAATAATAATAATAATAATAATAATAATAATAATAATAATAATAATAATAATAATAATAATAATAATAATAATAATAATAATAATAATAATAATAATAATAATAATAATAATAATAATAATAATAATAATAATAATAATAATAATAATAATAATAATAATAATAATAATAATAATAATAATAATAATAATAATAATAATAATAATAATAATAATAATAATAATAATAATAATAATAATAATAATAATAATAATAATAATAATAATAATAATAATAATAATAATAATAATAATAATAATAATAATAATAATAATAATAATAATAATAATAATAATAATAATAATAATAATAATAATAATAATAATCTTAGGCGGAAAATAGACTAGCGGTAATCAAGACAAACCTGGGCATTGTTGTTCTTCGTAGCTGTGCCACAAACCATCATCCTGGCAGACTATTATCCACTCCTGTTCTGAGTACAGGCAACCCACTCTTACTAAGTTACCTCTCCTACTCACCCAGGTGTTGGAGGGTTTCGCAAGAGGCGGGCATCTGTCAACTGTCGATTGTTATAAATTTTATTAAATAAAGTTATAAGTGAAACTGAAAGAAAATATTTGATCAGTTATGCTATTCATTTTTGGTGTAATTCTTTAAAAAATATTAGTTATCTTCAAAATTGACGAGGTCAAAAAATTTTTGATTGGAAATTTGTTTCCATCGCTTGGATTGGTATCACCTGTGGTTGTCGTTGTGGTAGCAATGTTGTCGTATGTTCCTGAGTCGATCAGAAAATTTGTTGGACTTTCTACATTCGTGTCTTCAATTTGTGTCTCTTCTGTGCGTTGTTCTATCGCTTCATTTCTGTAGGATTTTATTTATAAACTTGATTTTAAATACTACTACTGATAGGCAACAATTTTATACAAATAAAAGTTTCAATATGTTTCTGATCTATTTATTTTTTCGGTTAACCTCGGTGTTGTTTGGCAAAGAGGACCATTCAGTGTTTGTCCATGTATCTTCAAAGTTAAAGCTAAAATCACAATAAACGCATACAGGCATGTAATCTGCATTTCATCAGTTTCTGGAATGTTGTTTTTCCTGCAAATTTTTTATAATATAATATAATTAAACTAAAAACGGTTAAAAATTATTTTTGAAATAGCTGAATCTTTGCAGTGAAAGTTAGCAAAAATTAAGAACCAAGTGTTGCTAAGTTCAATTCCGGTATTTATTAAATCATTTAAACACATTTTATTAGATCCAGAATTTTATTAAGTTTACAAAAATAAATTTTCAAATCATTCTTACCACGCAAAACCTGAACATTCGAGCTAAACACGACTTGTTTTCGGAAATTACTGCCAAAATCTTTAATGCCTATATACCGTAAAACGGGGTGACTCTGCCCGTGCGGGTGACTTTGGCCCAGCCTTTAAACGCATAAAAATATATTAAAAAAATTTTTTTTTTAAACTTTCGCTAGGTCACGCCATACATCACTACTATGCACACCTTTTTAGCATAATTGTTCATAGAAATATAATTTGTACTTTAAAATATAGGTTGATTTATTTTGGGCCAAAGTCACCCGCACGGGCAAAGTCACCCCGTTTTACGGTAGTCGGTTTCTCAGACGTTGAAGTGGAACTAAATATTACAAGGGATCTATGCTGTCCAGTCTCAAGCACTCTTGCACATCGGCACTGTCAATTATCACGAGAGCAAAAATGTCTTTGTTTTAATGTATTCGTATGGATCACGGATGCACGGAGCGCACCCATACTACTTTGGTATTCAAAAGAAATCATGATTATTACGTAATAATAAGACAAGTAAATAATGGATTGACTATTACAGTCGAACGCTCTTATCTCGACCTTGATTACTTCGCCATGTTAATTATGTCGACACTTGTGGAGTGGAACTGCCAAATTCATGTTTATGTATTCCTATCATATTTTTCTTCGTTTATCTCAATCCGCGGTTTATTAAACACTTTTTGCCGTCCCCTATACTGTTTAAATCGCCGACATAACCGAGTTCGACTGTATCCTATTGTCAACACGCTGGTTAATGGGCAGATAAATAATGTTTAGTTATGATCACCTAGGTCAGAAAAGTTAGCTAATTTTTCCTACCACTGGACCGGATCTTCCTTTACCAAAAATTATTTTGCACATAAATACATATAATACAAATCCTTAAAAAGTGTTATAACATAAACAACAACAACTCGCAATAGTGAGGCATGTCGACTTAGTGTTTTAAACACCAGCTTGGATATCGGTTGTATTTAGGGTTCGATTCCACTTTTGAGCACGTAGTTTTTTTTTAGCAAAGAGCTAACTAACTCACATTTGCTCAGGTCCACTCAGCTTTGTATTCTTACCTGTTGTAGTACTTGTGTGGCTTATTATTGTATTACAGAACTTTCTCAATATTTCACAAAATCCGTTTAGCCAATCATAAAAAAATATAAGCGCTGAGATCACTCCCAGGCGCATTTCCAAAATTGTGAAAATAGTACAACCCAAATTCTACCCAAACCCGACCTGAAGCCAAAAGTTTTTAATTTTGAAACCCGAACCCGGTTTTTAGAAAAATTAAAACCCGAAGCCGGACCCGATAACGAAAACTCAAAATTCAAGAACCCGAAAAGGTCAAAAATCGTACCCGTGACATCCCTAGTTTTTAATTTCTTTAAAGCAAAAAGATGATCCAAATGACTCTAACAAAACTGCGCTAGAGTAATGCAATGAGTAATGCGCATTTAAACACTTTCTTCTAAGCAAATTGATATTTCATAATTTTTAATGAAAGCGGAAATCATCATGTGATGATATACTACAGCTAAAAAAAAACTATAGTGATATATTTAGGGAGTCTGTAGGGCATAAGGTAAATAGGGGTATATGAATCATTCCATCATATATTTGGGGGTCTGTAGAGCAAATAGGAATATATGAGTCATGGCATCATACCTTTGATTGGGTTTGTAAAGCACACATTTTTGAAAAACTTCCATTTTCTAATTTTCTATGTCAACTGATATTTCCAGATGGATAGTCCAAAATAGTGTAGTAATAAAAAGTTTGTACAAATTATGCAAAAGGAAGGAAATTTGTCCCATAGCAGTCTCGACGCGGCTAAAATCTTACAGGAATAAAAAAATATAAGAATCTTTCCTTACTATTAGTCAAAAACCATGCCGATTATACACTTATACAAAGCTTACTCGATCGAGAGGATTAAATTTCTCCTACTCCTTATACCAGGCATGGGGCTGGCATGGGTGGCTCACGGCGGAGCTCTCCTTTGTTGACCAGGCTGGTAACTGGCATGAGTGACTCAAAGCTAGACCTTTGACCGTACTAAATAATTCAACTCTCAAATAATTTGATATATTATTCTAAAAACGTTTACTGGCATTAAAATGAAATGCAATCACATGATGCAGTCTTGGGTTATTTTGTATGTCGGACTGATGCTAGTGTGATGAAGGGCCGCTAGACTGTTTGCGTGCTTGCTGTTTTTTTCTTCCTTATAACCTGT
Source organism: Erpobdella octoculata (assembly GCA_963978895.1). Lineage (NCBI taxonomy): Eukaryota > Metazoa > Annelida > Clitellata > Hirudinida > Erpobdellidae > Erpobdella > Erpobdella octoculata. The sequence continues at coordinate 37,667,090 of OZ022242.1, read as the reverse complement.
TAAAATAAGAATAATTAATGATAACAGTTAATTAATAACTAATTTTGTTGAAAAAAAAATTTTAAACTGAAAAAGTTCTTACCGCCCAAACCTCTTTAGCCAAGATAATAAGAGACACTACCGGTATGAAAAGCCATCCCACGAGTCTAAAAATCAGGTTTTTTTCAGCTGAATATAAATAATATATATAAAGCATTATATATTCGCAAAAACAATCTAATTGTAAATACTATAAATATTTTTTGTAACAAATCTGCTAGAACTTGTCATTATAGTATTATAGTATATCGCTGATAACGCATCTTGGTTGGTCTTTAATAAAGGCCAGCCTCGCAAAAAAAAATCGGCCCAATCACATGCTCTACTCTGCATCAACTGAGCTTAGGTTACACTGTGATTTTTAACATAGCCTTAGCAAATTTGACAAGAGCACAAACAAGCAAGTAAGACAACAAATTAGTATTCCTTATACTATTTTCTGTATTTTTATATTTTGCAAGTAAATAAATTTTATTTAAAGCAGAAATTAGTTAAGAATTAAAAAAGAGACATTAAACTGTATAAAACATACTTTCGTAACGTTCAGGTATATACCACACTGAAAATCCTGAAAAATCAAAGCAAGTTTAAAGTTAGTATTATAAATTCAATGCACAACAGATATTACCAAAAAAAGTACTTATATAGATGATCTTAAAGAAAAATTATTTTTTTTGCGAAATCAATTTGAATATTAATTTATGATACCTACAATGTTATATCATCAACATTTACATAATTTATTAAGTCTGTATGTCTAATCAAAGCTATCCACGACTCTCCTCGACTCCTAGGTCTTGTCGGTTTGGACTTAATAGTGGGTCGATAGCGAAAAGATGAAAAAAAGCCCTCCTATTTGCATGTTGGCCCTGTGAAGTTTTATCAACGTCAGAATACACCAATGAAGGTGTTTATATATTCTTCTGTGAAAAACTTTCTACACAATAGGGTTTTTCAAATATCCGTAAAAACCACAAACCCGAGAAGTTTTATTTTAATTCTAAAACTTGCTCAAACAGTTGGTCGTTTTCACTGAGTTTCAACAATTTCTGCACAGTTCGATAGAACCACTACAAGCAGAAATCTTGTAATATTAAATTAGATTTAAAATAAGACAATAAAAAACATTGTTGTTGATATTTTTAACTAAAGTAATAGTTTAAGTATTTAATTTTAGCAAATCAAATTAGTGTTATTTTAAAACTACTTATCTTTAGCAAATTTTTTTGTCTAACATTTTACAATGGTAAAGGTAAAAAAACTATTATTTTTGACCGTTTTAACTAATAATAAAATAAATTCTCAAATTTTTGCAAAAAAACTCACATTTTCTAATTTATTTAAAATTAATAATGCGTTTTGAAATGTTTAAACTTCTTTCCATCAGGCCAACTTTTAGTTACAGTTCTACTTAAGAGTTACTCGAATTTCGAACATACATACAATCCGACCTCAAAAACTATGTATGTTGATGATATTTTAGTTATTTAACAAGCATTTAAAATTACAAACTTGTGAGACTTGGGCATTGAATTATGTCATCGTTGCGCCACACACCATTACCATCGCAGACCGCTGTCTTCTCTGTTGTCGATAAGACACAGTTTACAACCACCTTGTTACCTTTCCTTCTTAGAAAAACATTGTTTAGCGTTTGAAAAGGTTGGCATTTGTCAACTGTCAATGGAAGTTAATTTTCAAGTTATTTGTTGGTTTTTGAAATATCGAAAAACTTGAATCAGCAAAAAAACTTACTTTCGACTTCAAAAATAACCTCCACATTTTCCCCTTTAGCTTGCATTCTCATCTGATCTCTTTTATAAACATACACTTTTACCTCACTGCTCATGCTCTCATAAGCCTTGACACCTGGTTTTGAAAGGTAGAAACCTCTGCTCCCATCGTCGCAGAGGTCCACCGCTTCATTAGACGTTCCGTCTTGAAAATTGATTTGATAGAATTGACAGAAAGGCGAAGGATTTTCCGTTTTTGACTGATGTATTCCATAACTGAATTTCAAAGTTGCTTTCTTGTCAGTTTTGATGAGCCACGGATTATTGCTACTGCCGCAGTTGCCCTCAGTTTGGACAAGATCGATTGTTACGAATGTTTTCTGGTTAGGAATCACAGTCATCTGGCATTTGTTTTGATTGTTTAGACTTTTCGGCTCTTCTGTGCTTTGTTCTCCTTCTTTTCCCTATTGCATTTAATTTTAAAACGTCGTTTTACTTTACCATGTATTAGCAATTTTTATTGTTTAGTTTATGTACACAGCGCAATTTTAATAGCAAAAATGATTGTTGACAGTGCGTTGTGAAAACTCTGCGAAACAGCTGAAAAAGTTGTTAGTACTGTAGAATCTACGTTGAATATCTGTAGCGAAAATATAAAAAGTTTGAACTTTTCAGAAAAAAATTAATTTCCGTATGCGCCTGTACCAATTTGTAACGTTTTGGCTTGCACTCTCCATAGCTATTTCCGCTATTGACTGTGAACGTACAATCTTCGTTAAGCCCTGCCAATAGTTACTATCACTAACCAGTAGTACTATCAAATAGTAGCAAGCCCGGACTGGCTACGACTTGGCCTACCTGGCATAGAGAAATTTTGACTCACGGAAACAGGATGCTGGGTGTAAAATCTTATCGATTTTTCCTCGAATATAAATTGATTACAATGAGCGAGGAGAGGAGATAACATAAAACGTTGATGACCGGTATGGGGTGAACCTTAAATTGGTTCCAAACTTTTATACAATTTTCTCTACCTGGCGATCGCCTGTTAGCCCAGTCCAGGCTTGGATACTATTAATAGTTATTGATTTGACAATGTGTGCACTGTCAATATGAGCGACCTTATTTTACAAACAAAATTTACGTTTTTTCTAAGCAGCTGATTTTGTTCGCTAACCTCTTTGCTGTTTTGAGTAACTGGCCATTCAGTGCTTCTCCCATTTATTGGCAGAGTTAGCGATAAAATCAACAGAACTACATTGAAACAAGTTATCCGCATTCCAGACCCTGATGCGTTGTTCTTTCTGAAAGCATAATAATATTATTATTAGTTTAAAAAATACTAAAAAAGTCTTAAATTGCTTAAGTGTTTGTTGTGAAGATTTCAAGTTGTTGCTACTGAAAATACGTCCTATGTCGTAATTAATAGATAATTTTAAACAAATTAGTAAACACATTAGAAAACTTTCAATTATTCTTACTAGACCAGAAATTTAAGCTAAACAAGATACTGCTTCTGAAAACACTAAAAAATATTTAAAGCCTAACTGCTTTGTTAGGAGGTTTAAGTGCAAAGATAAAACAAAACAATAACGTATTGGATAGGCCATGAATATGTTGTTAGAAATAATTAATAATGGATAGACAGTAGAAAAAACCTAGATAAAAATACATTAATAAGCTTCTTATGGTTTTGCTGATTATTACATAATTAATTTGATTTGTTGTAACACACTACAACAGCACCATTGGCTTGAACAAGCTCATAAAATCTCTTATATAATTACGATGTAAGGCATTCTATTTTATTATGAAGTCAAAAACCTGAAATAATGAAGGACGTGACAAGTAAGCGACGCCGTTGATGGAACCGAAGTTTTGAGATAATGTTTGTAGTAGTCAAAGATTGATGCAAAGGTAAAATAAAATAGATATAAATACGTCGAATAAAAAAGATAGATTTATAATAGATATATTAATATATATATAATAGCCTATGTCTGTGTAAAACGTTTTTGTGTGACGATCTGCTATCTATGGCAAATTTCTATATAATTAAATAAATTAAAAAAAGTTTTCCTTCCTTAAATTAATTCAAAATATAGAAAAATATTAATATTTTATCTATTGTGTTTTTTTTCATCTGTTTTGAAATGCATACAAACCATCAAAACAATTTTTTTATTATATATATATATATATATATATATATATATATATATATATATATATATATATATATATATATATATATATATATATATACAGTGGCGGATGTAGGAAGCTTGTAAAGGGGGGGCCGAAATTGTTGTCAGTTTTTTTTTTAATTTTGATTGCTGTCGTTGTAGGATATCTTGAATGTTTTATTTATTAAAACCAAACAAAAGGAATCGAAATTAAATTTTTAATCTACTCGCATTTTTTCCTTCTTTTTTTTCCTTTCACTTTCTTTCTGTATTTATTTCTCTCTGAAGCAGTATAAGCACAATACACTTTTTTTTAAAAATATCACAATTAATTCCTTAATTAAATTTAGTCCAATCAACCCAAAAAATTTAATAGAATGCATTGTTAATCAGTTCGGAAGTATGTTTAAATTTTGAAATCTCTAGCTCATCGGGAAGTTAGTTTAAAATCGATTGCAAAATTTGACGACAGACAAACAGACAAACAGACAGACGAACAGACCGACAGATAGACAGACAGAGAAATCAAGCTGAGTAAAACTGTGTAAATATAAGAAACTTTCAAATCAATATGGAAAAAACTGTGTTTTTATTATAACTTTTTACTTTAAAAAATAAAATATAGCTTTTATTAAATAAACTAAACACTGGTGGTTTATTTCCTTACAGAAAAGTTCAAACCTCTGAATCTTCAACTTTTCACTTCTTAGGCCAATTTTGGGACCCCATTTCTATTTCTTGGGAACCCAAAACTACGTCAGGGGCCCACTGATATATATATATATATATTATTAATTATATATATATAGATATATATATATATATAAATATATTATCAATTATATATATATATATATATATATATATATATATATATATATATATATATATATATATATATATATATATATATATATATATATATATATTATCAATTATATATATATTAAATATATTAAAAAATTTTTGTTTTGCTTTTCCGTTCCCGCTCATGTTTGCCTTCCGTTCCCGCTTGCTTTGCCGTTCCCGTTTTTGCTCACGCTCATTTTCTCCTTTCCATTCTTTCCTAATTTTTTTAGCCCATAAAACGTAAAATATATTTGCTAAAACTGACTAAACGTTGCTTGAAGCTTTTAAACATTATTACGTACACTAAATTTGAATTTTATTACCAATTATTTCTGATGGTCAAACACTTCCAAAGTCTTCGCACTAAGCAACGACCCTAGAAGCATTCCCCAATCCTTCTGAGGGTGACCATTGGCTTTTGCCAATGACTCAAATCTCAGCAAAAATGCGTCGATGTCATCACCTTCAGAAAACTTTGGATAAGGAATCTTTACCTCTACCTTTGGCTCTTTTTTCGTTAGGGCCTCTAATTCCAGCTTCTTTAATTCCAATTCATGTTGGCGTTGTTCGCGCTCACGTAGAAGTTGAAGTTCTCGTTCTTCTTTAGCTTGTTGGAGTTCTCGTTCTTCTTTAGCTTGTTGAAGTTGGAGTTCTCGTTCTTCACGTTCCCGTTCTTGTTGTGCTATTTTATCTTCACGTTCCGTTCTTGTTGTGCTATTTTATCTTCACGTTCCCGTTCTTGTTGTGCTATTTTATCTTCACGTTCCCGTTCTTGTTGTGCTATTTTATCTTCACGTTCCTGCTGAGCCTTTTTTTCTTCCCGTTCCTCCATTCTCTTAACCCTTTCTTCATCCTTCAACTCTTTGACATAACTCCTTAAATCCACTCCGGAATAGCCGAGAGCCTGTCCCATCGCAATGAATTTCTCGTCAGACATCTTTCACAAAAGAAAAAAAAAATTCGGTCACTTGTGATCAAACAACTTCAGAAAATATATTTACGGATGAAAATGCGTAAATACGTCGGGGTCACCAATGTAAACGTAGAGGAATATGCTTTCTAGCGATTCGTAACGTTAAAGTCGAAGTTATTTATAACACAATATTTCTCGAATTTTATTTTAACTTTATTATTCTTCCTTGAATATAATCCTTTTCTTGACTCTAAACTGACTTATCTCACTTTGCAGAAGTTAACCCGGTTCTGACAAATCTTTTGATAATTCCAATTTCTCTACCTACAACCTTACTTTTTTTCTATTGAGGACCACAAAAAGGAAAAGGACCAATACCAATTATATATATGTACATATATATATATATACATATATATATACATATATATACATATACATATACATACATCCATCCATGTATATATACACTCAAACACACACATACATATATATACATTAATGATAAAAAAATTATACGCACACACAATGTCACAGGAGCACAAATATACATATATACATACATATACATATATACATACATATATATACACACATATACACACATATACACACAGATACATTCATACATAAATGACTATTGTTTCAACACAACCAAAATATGCACACATAATAAAATAAAATAAACAAATACTATGAAAATACCTAAGATGAATCATCTTCATCTTACAACCGGGTTCGAATGTACCCTGTTATCAACACGTTAAAATTTTTTCATCCACGTTTAAATAGTTAGCTCGCGTTTAATCCGGGCAGGGCAAGTCATTAATGGGTCTCCACAAACACTTTAATAAAAAGGGTCAACTTTTTGAAATTATTTCGAAAAGAACGCGACGCTCATTCGTAATGCTAGACCAATTCCAGAAAACGGTCAAATTTTTAAAAATCAAGAAAATAGCATAAAATTATAGACAAAATGGAACAACGTGGGTATTTACCTACTGTAGTATTTTATTTGGTTATTTTTGTAATACAGAACTTTCTAAATATTTTGCAAAATCCGTTTAGCCAATCATAAAATATATATTAGCTCAGAGATAATTCCCGGGCGCATTAACAAAATTGTGAAAGTGGTACTAGCCAAACCCGACCCAAAATCGAAAGTTTTTCATTTTAAAACCTGAACCCAGACGCGAAATTTTGAAAATCGAAAACCTAAACCCAAGGTTTGATAAGTTGAAAACCCGAACCCAAAAATTCAAAATTCAAAAACCCAAAAAAGTTAAAAATTCGTACCCGTGATATTTCTAGTTATTAGTTTCTTTCAGGTATAAAGATAATCCAAATGACTCTAACAAAACTGCGCTAGAGCTGTTAGGAGGTTGCAGTGGCTTTTTGCAACGAATAAAATAATTTCAATCTAGAAGCATCTAAACATTTTTTCTTAGCGAATTGATATTTAAGTAAATAATTTTTAATGGCGAGCGGAATTCATGATGTGATGATATACTACTGCTATAAACCCAAGGAAATTCTATGCAAAAATCTATACCTTTGATCGTACTAAATAATTCAACTCTCAAATCATTTGATATTCTAAAAACGTTTACTAGCATTAAAATGAAATGCAATCACATGATGCAGTCTTGGGTTATTTTGTATGTCGGACTGATGCTAGTGTAATGAAGGGCCGCTAAACTGTTTGCGTGCTTGCTGTTTTTTTCTTCCTTCTTCTAACCTGTTGAAATAAGAATAATTAATAATAACAGTTAATTAATAACTAATTTTTTAGAAAAAAATACAAAATTTTAAACTGAAAAAGTTCTTACCGCCCAAACGGTTACCGCCAAGGAAATTAGAGACAATAACGGTGGGAAAGGCAATACCACGAGTCTATCTCTTAAGTTTTCTTCAGCTGAGTATCAATAATATATATAAGGCATTATATATTCGCAAAAACAATCTAATTGTAAATACTAAAAATATATTTTGTAACAAATCTGCTAGAACTTGTTATTATAGTTTGTCGCTGATAACGCATCTTAGTTGGTCTTTAATGAAGGCCGGCCTCGCAAAAAAATCGGCCCACGCAGGGCTCTACCCTGCATCAACTGAGCATAGGTTACTTAATAATTTTTAACACAGCTTTAGCAAATTTGATAAGAGCACAAACAAGCAAGTAAGACAACAAATTAACCTTTTTTATACTATTGTCATATTTTGTAAGTACCTAAATAAATTTATTTTTAAGCAGAAATTAGTTAACAATTGAAAAAATAGTCATTAAACAGTATAAAACATACTATCGTAACGTTCAGGTACATTCATGTATATTTCTGCATTTTCTGAAAAATCAATGAAAATTTAAAGTTACTCTAATCAATTCATTTCACAACAGATATTGCCAAAAAACGACTTCAATAGATGGAATGATCTAAAAGAAAAATTATTTTTATGTAAAATCTTTTTGAGATTTGGCTGATTTAAGATACCTACAATGTTATATCATCAACACTTACATATTTTACTACCTAGTAAGCGCTAGGTTAACTGAGTTGGTGGAGTCTAACACTACCAACTCAGCTAACCTACCACTAATTTATCCAAAAAGTTTTACTTGAAACTTAAACCGTGTATGAAAAACATTGTTATCGATATTTTTAACTAAAGTAATAATTACAGTATTTAATTAAAGTAAATCAAATTAGTGTTATTTTAAAACCACTTATCTTTAGCAAATGTTTTTGTCTAACATTTTGCAATGGTGATTATATATACGGTAAAGGTGAAAAAATCGATATTTTTTACGGTTTTCAGTAATGATCAAATAAATTTAATTTATATTTTTACAAAAAACTTAAATTTTCTAGTTTTTTAGTTACAGTTCTACTTAAAAAAGTTACGCGAATTTCAAACATAGATACAAACAGACCTCAAAAACTATGTATGTTGATGATATCTTAGTTATTAAACAAGCATTTAAAATTACGAACCTGTGGGACGTGGGCACTGTTTTAAATCGCAGAGCCACACACCATAACCATTGCAGACCGCTGTCTTCTCTGTTGTCGAATAAAAACAAGTTAAAACCACCTCGTTACCTTTCCTTCTTAGCCATACATCAAATTGCTTTAAAAAAGGTTGACATCTGTCAGCTGTCAATGAAAGTAAATTTTCAAGTTAATATTTGTGAGTTTTTGAGATATCGAAAAAAATAAATCTGAAAAGAAAAAACTTACTTTCGACTTCAAAAATAACCTCCACATTTTCCCCTTTAGCTTGCATTCTCATCTGATCTCTTTTATTGACATAAATTTTTACCTCACTGCTCATGCTCTCATAAGCCTTGACACCTGGCTCTGAAAGGTAGAAACCTCTGGTGCCATCGTCACAGATGTCCACCGCATCATTAGACGTTCCGTCTTGAAAATTGATTTGATAGAATTGACAGAAAGGCGAAGGATTTTCAGATTTTGACTGATGAATTCCATAACTGAATTTCAAAGTTGTTCTTCCGTTTGTTTTGATCAGCCACGGATTATTGCTACTGCCGCAGTTGCCCTCAGTATTGACAAGATCGATTGTTACGAATGTTTTCTGGTTAGGAATCACAGTCATCTGGCAGTTGTTTTGATTGTTTAGACTTTTCTTCTCTTCTATGCTTCGTTTTCTTTCGTTTCCCTATTGCATTTAATTTTAAAACCTCGTTTTAACTCTTCCAGGTATAAGCAATTTTTATTGTTTAATCTATGTACACAGCGCAATTTCAATACCACAAATGATTGTTGACAGTGCGCTGCGAAATCTTTTGGAAAACAGCTAAAAATTTGTTTTATTGTTTAAACTACGTTGTAAATCTGTCTGGGTTAAAAAGTTTGAATATTTCCAAAAAAATTAATTTGCGTATGCGCCTGGACCAATTTTTAACGTTTTGGCTTGCACTGTTCATAGTTATTTGCGCTATTGACTGTGAGCGTACAATCTTCGGTACGCACTGACAACAGTTACTATTATTAACCAGTAGTATTATTAAATAAAATCAAGGCCGGACTGGCTACCACTTCTTAACCTACCTGGCGTAGTGAAACATTTGGCTCACGGAAACAGGATGGTGGGTATTAATGACCGGTATGGGGTAAACCTTAATACCATGCCATTTGTCCTACCTGGCAATCGCCAGTTATCCAGGTGGTCCAGTCTAGGTCTCAATATTACTAATAGTTATTGATTTGACAATGTGCGCACGGTCAATATGAGCGACCTTATTTATAAACAAAAACTGTTACGTTTTTTATAAGCTGCTGATTTTGTTCGCTAACCTCATTGCTGTTTTGAGAAACTGGCCATTCAGTACTTTTTCCATTTATTGGCAGAATTAGAGTTAAGATCAACACAACTACATTGAAACTAGTAATCCGCATTTCAGACCCTGATGCGTTGTTCTTTCTGAAAGTATAATAATATTATTTGTAGCTTTAAAAAAACTAAAATAGTCTTAAATTGCTTAAGTGTTTGTTGTGAACATTTCAAATTGTAGCAACAAAAAATACGCCCTATGCCGTAATTAAGAGATTATTAAGAGATGATTGAAAATAAACTAGCAAACTTTCAATTATTCTTACCAGACCGTACACCAGAGCTAAACAAGATACTGCTTCTGAAAACACAACAAAATGCTTAAAGCCTAGCTGCTTTGTTAGGCAGTCTAGGTGTAAAGATAAAACACAACAATAAGGCGCAGCCCAGGATCTACAAGGCTAGGCTATAATTTATTCATTTGGATAACGGCTGACCAGATAGCATACACATACGCCAGTTACATTAGTATTCAAATAACTTCATGAATATTATGTAATAAGGAGTCATATTTACCATGAATATGTTGTTATAAGTAATGTAGACAACAACCTAGATAAAAAATACATTAATAAACCTTTATGGTCTTGCTGATTATAACATAACTAGCAGGGTACCCGGCGTTGCCCTGGGTTTTTTTTATTGTTTTTCTTGCTCCCGTTTCCTTCCCCGGTTGCTCTCACGTTCCCGGTCGCTCTCATGTTCCTGATTATTTCCCGTTCCCGGTCGCTTTCCCGCTCCCGGTCGTTTTCCCGCTCCAGTTTGCTTTCTCGCATCTGTTACTGTATAAATTGTCCTGTCCTTTACATATCCGTTCAGCCTTCAGCTACAGAAAGCGGATTTCAATTTGTTTCAGTTTTATCTAGCAGCAAAGATTGTAAAAAATATACTTCACGACAAATGTTCTGACGAATCAGCTTTCAGTGAAATGTTTATGTAAAAGCCGCAACAATATCCCGCCTCGTTGGAGTTGAACCAGCAGGTTCCAGAATCACTGCAAAGCAGAGGAATCGAGCCAATGCTCCAACAGTCTCCATTGAAAATCACTTCCGAGTGAACATGTTTCATCGTTCATTGATCACGTGTTACAGGAATTGAATAAACGATTTTTAGATGATCAAGTTATATTGCTTAAAGTGACTTTTTTGCTGCTAACTTCCATGCAAGGAAAAGCCCGAGACTTGTTTTGGCTTTTCAAGCCAGATCTTCTTTTTCCTGAGAAAAATAGTACAAAAGCGGTCCAAAGTGTTGCGTTGCCAACATCATTAGAAGAAGAAACTTATAAAGTCACTAAACCAGATTTTTTTCTAAACTTAAGGACGGTGTTTCATCTGTTTTCAATGCTTCCTGTTTCTTCCTGTCCATGCGAACGGTCATCCTCCGCATTAAAGCGCTTTAAGACATGGCCGCAAAGCACTTGCGGTCAAGATCGCCTTTCTGAATTTGCTTTACTGCACATTCACCGCAAGATTCCAGAGGATCCTTTAAAGATTTTGCAGCGCTGGGATTCACCAGGACATCGACGAATTCATTTAGTCTTTAAATAAATAAAGTTTTCAAGCCTTTTCAATATCCAATTATAACTTTTAAATGCACAGCTGTTGGTAGGGTAGGTTATATTTAAAGGAAGGAAAAAACAACTGTGAAATCAAAATCAGCTTTTTTTGGGTTAACCAAATAACTCAATCACAACTGCGCTGGAACTCATTTTAACAGCATTGGTTTGGAAATGCTTTTTCCATAACGTATTTCCCAAAATCAGTCCGATCTAAATATGTTTAAATGCTCTATTTTCTGAGTAAATTGATATTTAAATAGGAAAATTTTAATGATGAACATCAATCAAAAGTCATGATAAAATTGCTTTACAAATATTTTATTGATACCCCCAGGGATATAATGATATTGCTCTCCAAAAGCCTAAGTACAAAACCTCAGTAGTACCATTCCAGGAAATACTGTGAAATAAGGGAGAACTATGATTTTATTGAATAAATCAAATTTCAAATCACTGATAATTACAGAGTTTGTAATTCGATGAATGTCGGTTCTACAAGACGAAGATAATCTGTTTGACTGCTGTTTGATAGCATACATCTTTTTCTAATACACTGTAAAAAAATATTAAAAACCAGCTAAGTAATAAAGTAAACTAATAGTCGAAAAACAATAATTAACAGATTAAATAATTAACATTGAGTAATTATCAATAGAAAAAAGAAAAATTATTTGAAACAAGAAGAAATCTTACTTTAACAAGTAGAATTATAAAAACAATTGAAAAAATGGTTCCAGTGAAGGGGATGCAAAATTTTCTCATGAAATTAACTCCCGTTCTCAGTCCTGTTGAATAATAAACAATGTAATGCAAAAAACATAATTTAAAAACAATCTAATAAGAGTCGTGTATTCTCTTACTAAATTTGTTGGAAGTGAAATTTAAAAATTTTCCATGGTTATAGTACGGCACGGGTTGATTTCTTGATGCCATGTACGTTTCATAGCTTAAAATTTGGGACCTGGCCCGTGCTAATCTGGGCCCGGCTCAGTCCGTTTGAAACGAAAACCCCTAAAATCAAAGCGTGGTCCAGACCGTGTAGTACACTAATAACGAATAAGATTTAATTACTATTTTATAACAAAAAACTATAATCTACTTAGCAAAAGTGTATGGTGGTGTTTTTCAAACATTTTTGATTTTAGCTAGTGAGATTACTCTGATCAACGAAGTATATCTAGTTTTTTAACATTAAAACAAACAAGTTAATAAGATAATATTAAATTAACATTTTTCTTACTAATGTCAAAAATTAATGAATAAATAAGTTTTTCGATTAATAAATTGTTAATTAAAACATTAAACAATCAATTGTACAAAACATACTTTCTTTTGGACTAGGCTTATGTGTTTTTCCTGAAATATCAATACAAGTTAAAAGTTAATAAATTCAGTTTAAACCACAACAAATTTTGTCATACAGTTAACTCAATGAGCCAATTTGAATAAGGCTTAGCTTGCTTTTGTGTAAAAAAAAGGGTAAAAATGAACATTTTGGACAAATTATTTTGGCAGACATAATTAAAAAGAAGGTAATAAAGACAAACCTGGGCACTGTTTTTCTTCGTAGCTGAGCCACAAATCATCATCTTGGCAGACTAGTATCCACTCCTGTTCTGAGTACAGGCAACCCACTTTCACTAAGTTACCTCTTCTACTAACCCAGGTATTGGAGGGTTTTTCAATAGGCGGGCATCTGTCAGCTGTGGATTGGAAAAAAATAGTTTCAAGTAAAGCTTAGAGAAATTTTATCGTTATTGCTATAAAAAATGAATGCAGCACCTTAATGTGTTCATTCAAAAATTTTAATCAGCAAAAAAACTCACATTCTACTTCAAGCAAAATTTCCATATCTTTCTGTTCATCGTGCATTCTCATTTGATTGTTTTTGTAAACATAAATGTTCACTTCACTGCTGGTGCTCTTAAAAACCTCGACACCTGTTCTTAAACGGTAAAACCCTTTGGTGCCATCCTCACAGATGTCCACCGCCTTTTCGGAAAATCCGTCTTTCAAAGTGACTTTGAACAACTGACAAAGTGCAGAATGTTTTTGAGCATTAGATTGACTAACTCTATGACTGAATTTCAAAGTGGCTCCTTCGTTTGTTCTGATCGACCATGGACGGCCGATATCGCCACAACCATCGTCAAAATTGAGAGGATTGATTTTGAGAACAGACTTCTGATTGGGAATCAAAATTATTTGGCATTTGCTTTCATTGCTTGGATTGGTGTTACTCGAGATTATCGCTGTGGTAGTGTTGTTGTTGAATGCTTCTGAGCTGGCTGGAAATATTGTTGAACTCTCTACGTCCGTGTTTTCAATTCGTTTTTTTTCTGTGTTATGTTCTAACGCTTCATTTCTGCTTTATTTTATTTATAAACGCGGTTAGAGGTAATCAACAGTTTTTTATAAATAAAAATTGTGTATATCATAGGTTTTCCCTGGATTTTTTTGAGGGTATGTTGTAAAACAAAAAGTTCAAATTTTAATAATTAAATAATTAATTAATTCTTAATCCAGCAAATGTTTTCAATACGGGTAAACAACGTTTAAGATTAAAAACAAAATAACTCAAAATCAAAAATGATAATATTAAAACATGTCCGGAACTTTTTTTCAAATAATTAGAATAAACAAATACACGGGGTAATTTTAGATAAAATTTTTATATTCTTGGTTTTACTTAAAATAGAGTCTATTATGGTCTGAAATATTTATACAATTACAACACATTTTTAAATAAAAAATTTCAAAATTAGGTTTTTTGCCATATTTATATATGGATCCTCCGGGTATATTCCGTGCAAGCAATAGGTTCTATTGCATAAAAGGAATTTTCTAAAAAATGTATGATTTTTCAAAAAAAATATTTTAATAGTTTTTTTGTTTTTATCAACACTAAACCAGTTTATTTATTTATTTGTTTGGAGTTTTTTTGTGGGTTCTAATCCCTAAACCCCTTTCCATCTTTGAGTGCACTACTGTTGTTTATATTTATAAGCTAATGCTTTTGTTAGCTAACCTCTGTGTTGTTTTGTAGAACAGGCTTTCCAATGTTTGTCCATTTATCTGTGAAGTAAAAGCTAGAATCACAATAATCGCATTCAAACAAGTAATCCGCATTCCAGATCTTGATACGTTGTTTTTTCTGAAAATATATAATTGATGTATAATTAAAGTTGAACAAGTTTTAAACATCTTAATCATTGCAGTTGAAATTTACCAAAGTAACAGCAAGTTGTTGCTAAACACAAACACAATAAACTAGTTAAACACATTTTATTGAAGCGAACATTTTAATCAAATATTTATAATTGTGAGTTTTTAATTATTCTTACCACACAAGTACCGAACACTTGAGCTGAACGAGCTATCCTATGAAATCACTACAAAACCTTCAATGACTAGCCGTCTTTGTTAGGCCGCGGAAGTGCAAAGATAATAGTAACAAGGAATCGATGCAGCCCAGGCTCAGCCATTATTACACAGGCGCACTGGTCAGTATCTCTTAGGCAACAATTAATGTTTTGGTTTTAATTTATTCATTTGGTTTCAACTGCAAAGAGCGTAGCCATAAGCCGCTTTATAATTGTATTTAAATTTAATCATGAATATTATGTAATATTTAATCTAGCTTGGCGATTTATGCCATTTTGAGTTTTCCTATCTCAGTTACGTGACTAGGAATTAAAATTAGTTATTTATACGCGGTTGCAGTTTCATTATGCTTTTTTAATAGTAATGAGTAGGCTTCTTAAATGAGTTTTATATAAAATTTTTGTCAAAATATTTAAATTTTGTTATGTGCACTCACTTTGTCAGATTTGTGAATATGAGAGTACTGAATTAGAGTACTGCAAAGTCCAGGCTGTAACTTCGTTTGTTTGACTGATTTCAAGATGTTTATTATTTTACAAAGCTAGCAGGGTAATAATATCCTAGATATATGCTATAAGAGAGATATATATATATATATATATATATATATATATATATATATATAAGTGATATATATATATATATATATATATATATATATATATATAAGTGATATATATATATATATATATATATATATATATATATATATATATATATATATATATATATATATATATATATATATATATATATTAGGGATGTCACGGGTACCCGAACCCGAACCCGAGTTCGGTACTACCCGGTCTTTTTCTGATACCCGAACCCGAACTCGAACCCGAAAGTGTGAAAATTTGTTACCCGAACCCGAACCCGAAAATGTGAAAACTTGATACCCGAACCCGAACCCGAACCCGAAAATGAGAAAACTTGAAACCCGAACCCGAACTCGAACCCGAAAATGTGAAAACTTGATACCCGAACCCGAACCCGAACCCGAAAATTTATAAGCCTAATACCCGAACTCGGAATTGTGAACAAATAAATCTTTATAAAAGTTGTGTCTTAGAGATTAATAAATTACAATTTTTGTTGACGTAACATATTATACTAATCGTGAGCGTAGAAGTTTTGTATTATCACCTCCTGCGTAACAAATAACACAAATACGTCATTTTATTAGTGATTGTGTAAACTAAACCACTAATCCGTTTGATTATCAGTCCGGACCGAACCGCGAACGAACTAAAATAATTAAGCCTCCTTCGGTCGAAGAAATCGCGGATAGCCACGACTCTCAACTTTTTACTTCAGTTATATAACCTTATATTTATTCATTCATATACTAAAAGTTCTTCTGATATAACAAAGACCCTTTGTTATAAAGATAATCTTGCATAATCCTAAACTTTAACTGGCAAAGTCTATAAATGACCACAGTTATTTTATTGGCAAATGTGTAAGCTAGGACACTAATCTGCCTGATTACCCGACCGAACCGAGCCGCGAAAAAAATTAATAAATTAAAATAATTTAAGAGGTAACGTATTATACTAATCGCAAGTCCTGCAAGTTTGGTATTATCACCTTTGCGTAACAAATAACACAAATAGGTCATTTTATTGGTGAGTGTGTAAGCTAGACCACTAATCCGCCTGATTATCTGGCCGGACCGAGCCACGAACGAACTAAAATAATTAAGAAATCACATTATTTGGAAAGCTAAAAAAATAACTTGTTAGAGTTTATTCAATACGTGTAATGTCCAATGGATGAATTGATCGCTCTCGTTTGTATATGTATATACACTAGGTAAATTTAAAATCAATCCAGGAATTTTAAATCATAAGCCAGTACCCGAACCCGAACCCGAACCCGAACCCGGTTTTTGGAAAACTACAAACCCGAACCCGAACCCGAACCCGAACCCGAAAACCTGAGTTTCACAAACCCGAACCCGAACCCGAACCCGAAAACTCGAGTTTTACAAACCCGAACCCGAACCCGAAAACCCTAGTTTCACAAACCCGAACCCGAACCCGAACCCGAAAGCTCTAGTTTCACAAACCCGAACCCGAACCCGAACCCGAAAACTCCAAAAAGTACTACCCGTGACATCCCTAATATATATATATATCTATATATATAAAAGAACATGTCCTGACGGACTGACTGATGACTGACTGATAATCAACGCCGAGCTCAAACGCCTCATCCTAGAAACGTGAAATTTGGAACTTATATTACTTTTATAGCGTAAACATTCGCTAAGAAAGGATTTTTGAAAATTTTGTTCCTGAAGGGAAAAAACTGGAAAACAAACTTTTTTCTAAAACAATGTATATCTCGAAAACCTAAAACGAGGAGATTTTAAAATTTGGTATATAGATTCTTTTTGAAAAATAAAAAGATAGGTGTTTCACCATTTTTTGAAAATTCGGTTTCCCGGACCTCAAATGTGGGTTGGAAAATTGGGTTATTTGGTTTTTAAAGTAGCTTCTACTCAAAAACTGTTAATGCTACAGGAGCAAAAATTAGTATTTAGTTTCTATTCCAAAAATAATGAAATACGTGTTTTGCATTTTTTGAAAATTTATTAGTCAGTCAGTCAGTCAGTCAGTCAGGACATGTTCTTTTATATATATAGATATATATATATATATATATATATATATATATATATATATATATATATATATATATATATATATATATATATATATATATATATATATATATATATATATATATATATATATATATATATATATATATATATATATATATATATATATATTGTTTCAGGTGGTTGGATAAGAAACTGCGAAAGCTCTCGGTCCAAATGTCTTGGTCCGACAGGAAGGAACGAGAAGCTGACCAGAAGAAGCCGAACGAATGTGAGATCGGCCAGGAAGCTGAACCACCGGGATGCACAGATCGGAAAGGTATGACCGCGCAAGACCGTGGAGACATCTGTATGCAGGGAGAGACAGCTTGAAATCGATGCGCGCTTTCATGTTCAGCCAGTTTAGTCGGTCGTGTGTCGCACTCCTGACATGCCGTATCGAGGCAATCGGAGAATCAGTCTAGTCGCGGCACGCATGACACCATCGAGCCGCCTCATTAACATGTCCGGTAATCCGCTGAGTAAGTCGTTGCAATAATCGAGCCTAGACATGATCAAAGCGCAAGCAAGTGCTTGCGAAGAATCGACCGTGAGAGATTTGCGAACTAACCTCATCTGTCGTAGATGGTAGTAGCTGGTGTTTACCAATTTTGCTACGTGCTCACTGAAAGTCAGTTCGGAATCAATGATGACCCCAATATTGCGAACCCTGTCGTATAGACGGATGATGTTTCCAGCTGTGTAGGCACGCTGTCGTGTGAAATCACGATTTGGTGTTTCTGGATGATCAATGTTGAGATTTCCGTCTAGAATGCAGCCGGGATTATTAAGTTGTCGACACCGTAAACTGCCTGAGCGCGCTGGTGCCAGTGTCCTCGCTGATGGAATTATTCAGACTTAACAGCACTAATGGGAAATTGTTGAGCCAGTCTCGTGAAGCGTTTTCTGATTTTGCTTTTAAGGCTTTTAAGGCTTTTAAGGCTTCTTTGAGGCGATGGTGTTGTCGCTCTACCGCAAATAGTAAATGTAGCATTTTACAAAGTGCACACTATCGCTTTCCCACTCTCGGTCGCCTGCCCGCTCCCGGTCGCATTATCTTTCTCGCTCGCTTTTTCGCTCACAGTTTTTTTTTTCTGTTTTCGCTTGCTTCTTCGCTTCCGCTCATATTGTGACCGATTTCAATGTTCTTACAAAAATCTTCTATGACTCTCAGGGTGAAAATTTTATTACGGTCGGATGAACGTGGATCCAGGAGAGCCGGGGGGACCATGCTCCCCCGTCGATTTTAAAAATTACTTTTTTGAAAAACTAAAAAAGTTTATGAAATTAATAGTACGAGAAATGACGTTTAAAACTAAGAATGAGTGAGAAAAGTTCAAATTGACCTAATTAAGAAGAAGAATTCATTACCTTTTGAGTCAAATGTTTGCTTTCCGCAGTTTTCAGCCGCTTCCACCGTTTTTTGGCCCCTCCCGCCTTTTTTGGCATCTTCCCTTAAGAAGTCTAGATCCGCC
The DNA here is from genome assembly GCA_963978895.1 of Erpobdella octoculata. Lineage (NCBI taxonomy): Eukaryota > Metazoa > Annelida > Clitellata > Hirudinida > Erpobdellidae > Erpobdella > Erpobdella octoculata. Next base: position 37,647,932 of record OZ022242.1, on the reverse strand, counting down.
ACTTGACAAACACACATGCATACATAATCTCATTTTTTACACACTTTTACTTAACTTGACTTCTCTGTCTGTCTGTCTGTCGTCAAATTTTGCAATCGATTTTAAACTAACTTCCCGATGAGCTAGAGACTTAAAAATTTAAACATACCTCCAAACTGATTAACAATGCATTCAATCAAATATTTGGATCGATTAAACAAAATTTAATTGAATAATTATTTGTGATATTTTCGTCAAACTATTTATTGTCTACGCTAGTATGCTCGTTGTTTATGTAACATATCTAATTTTCGGATTGATTGGACAACATCAACGTCCAGAGGATGTCAAATGATCACTTGAATAGTTTAAAAATATAAAAGTGTGTTTTTAAAAACTTTGTTTTTTGCTTCACTTGTTATTACATAGATTGTGAAAATAGCGGTTTAGTATTCTCGTTATAAGAATTAAATTATTATCCAAGGCACTAGTCGGGCTTTTAAAAAGCTCTGTTTTATGTCTTTGTTGAACACTTATGACAGTAATATATCAAAGAAAAAAATTGTCGTCGTAGCAAAAAAATAAAAAACCATGCCAAGTTAGGGGTGTAGCAAAAGGAAACAGAGGGCAGTCACCCCGGGTGCCTGTACCAAGGGGGCAAAATATCAGCGGAGGCAATAAAGTGTAAGGTTTTCGAAAAGTTCAGGAAAAAATATCTACACCCTCTACCCGCTCATCAGCAATTTTTGGAGGAAAATTTTACAGATGGAATTTTCTAGGGGCGCGTTTTTTATTAGATTTGCCCCTGGTGCCAAAAACTCCAGCAACGCTACTGTGCCAAGTTAGTACTTTTTCCAGGTGCAAGGCTTAACCAAATAACTCAATCACAATTGCGCTGAAGCTCTTTTTAACAGAATCGGTTTGGAAATGTTTTTTCCAATACGTATTTCTCAAAATCTTGATTTGTTTAAATACTCTATTTTCTGAGTAAACTGATATTTAAGTAATAAAGAACATCAATCAAGTTTTAATAATATTGCTCTACAAATATTTTATTGATACCACCTCAAGCGGTATGCTGATATTGCTCTAAAAAACCCCAGGTACAAAACATTTGTAGTACCATTCAGGGAATACTGTGAAATAAGAGAGAACTATGATTTTATTGAATAAACCAGTTTTCAATTTACATAAAATTACAGAGTTTGTAATTCGATTAATGTTGGTTTTGCAACTGGCAGATAATTTGTTCGACTGTTGGTTGTTTCCATGCACGCTTTTCTAGTAGCCTGTTACAAGTAAAAATATAAAAAACCAGCTAAATAAAAAATTAAACTAGCACTTAAATCACATTAGTTAACAGTATTATTAGTTAACATTGAGTTATTGTCATTAGAAAAAAAATGTAAACGGGAAGAATTCTTACTCTCACAAATAGAATTATAACATCAATTGATATAATGGCTACAGTAATGGGGATGCAGAATTTTTTCATGAAATTAACTGCCATTCTCAGTCCTGTTGAATAATAAACATTGTAATGCAATATCATTCTTTAACAAGTGAATCAAAAAACTATGTTTTTTAAAAACAAACTTTTATAAAATCGATATATATATATATATAAAGTAATTTCTATCAAGTATTTCCTCTCAAGTAACCTCGTATTTATTACCAATAATGATACTATGTTAGTTTAGAATCGATTGCAAAATTTGACGACAGACAGACAGAGAAGTCAAGTTAAATACAAGTGTGTAAAAACAATTCAGTAAGAGTCGTGTATTCTTCTACTAAATTTGTTGGAACTGAAATTTAAAAGTTTTACACGGTTAGAGTGCGGCACGGGTTAATTATTTGAGGCCATGCACGTTTCGTGGCCGAAAATTTGAGGCTTGACACGTGCTAATTTAGGACCGGCCCAGTCCGTTCAAAACAAAACCCCTAAAATCAAGGTGTGGTCCAGCCCGTGCAGTACACTTATAGCGAATGAAATATAAATGCTATTCTATAAAAAAAACTAAACTAATCTACAGAATTGTATAGTAGTGTTTTGCCAAACTTTTAATTTTAACTAATGAGATTACTCTGATCAACAAAGTATAGTTAGTGTTTTTCAACATTAACACAAATAGGCATGTATTATAATAATAAACTAACATTTTTCTTATTAATTTAATAAATTTATGAATAAAAAAGTTTTTCAAATAATAAATAAATAATTAAAACAATATAGAAGCAACTGTACAAATCATACTTTCTTTTGGACCAGGCTTAGATGTTTTTCCTGAAATATCAATACAAGTTAAAAGTTAATAGATTCAGTTTAAACCACAACAAGTTTTGTCAATTGTGTCCGGATAATTCGTCGCGTACAAATTGTCGCGGATAATTTGTTGGTTAGAATTCGTTGCAGAAAAGCGGGCAATTGTTAATTAATAGTTACTATATTTATTATGTATTGTTTGTTTTTCAAAATAATACCAAAAATAATAACTCCAAGAAAAGCTAAAAATCCTTATGACAGATTTTTGGCCCACCTTTCTCTGCATCATTTACTCGTGACACACTCTTTTTTTCTCGGGGCGACCGTAATAAATGAATGGCCCCTTAATTATTATCAAGTGTTAATTGATTAGAATATCATTATATTAAATCTACCTTTTATATGAAAAAGATAGTAATTTAACACAAACATATGTTAGCAAAAATTAATTTATTAATTTATTAAATTAATGTTATGGCTGCATCCCCGCAAATAACCAGTTGATGAACAACTCTCATAATCCATTACAACATTATGCAGTCGACGATTCAAATCTCGATATTTTCTTTTTCTCAGACGAAGATTTTCACCCGCAAGCATACGCTCAACCTTCATTTGGTTGATTTTTTTCTGTAGTTTCACTATTAATTTTGATAGTGTTGGACATGCAATTTGAACCGCCCGTGCAAATGCGTTGTGCCATCCTTTAACTGCGTTGTTAGTACGAGGAATGTCATCACGGACACCTTGGACAACAGTACCAGATACCATATGAAAAAGAGCACATCCCAGTTTATTGGCTTAACTCCGCCTTGTTTTTGCCAGCCAGTCCCAAGCCTGGAGAAAGGAGGAGGGAAAAGTTAAAAAGATCAAATTATGATCCACGACTGGAAGTACTTAGGTGCTTCTGACACAGCCGTTTCAGTCTTAAAACACTTGGTGTAAAGGACTATAAACTATTATAAAAAAAAAGTTTATTGGCTTCAAGTGGAATTTGTTTAGGTTTGGTTTGCGACGAATTATCCTCGCCGTATTTACCGTTTTTCTGCGACTAACTGTCCTGCGACGAATTGTCCTGCGACGAATTGTCCTGCGACGAATTGTCCTGCGACAAATTGTTCCAGAATCAGCTCAATGAGCCAATTTGAACAAGTGAAGGACACATACAAATTTTATTTCAAATACACTCGATTTAAAAATAAGAAAGATGTTCAAATTTAGTTTTTTTAATTGAATTATGTATTGTCATCCAATATAAAACTATGCTGAAAGTTTCAGCTTTCTAGCTAGTAAAAGCTGGTTAAATAATTTTACTTGCAAGATTTGCGTACAGAGAAAGCCACACACACACTCAAAGAAAATGTAACCTGAATAAAAGTTTGTTAAAAACATCTCAACTGATAAAAAAACATAATTTGATGAACCCATAGGCTCATATGGTGACTGAGTAGCGAAGCTTTGAAATTACCGCCATTAAAACAGAGCTATAGTTCTGTGTTATCTTGCAAATTGTTGGTTTTACGAAATAAAATCCACTGAAGTTCTATAAATAATTATCTGTATTTAATTTTTTGAACAGAAAATAAACCAGCGGTAATCAAGACAAACCTGGGCACTGTTTTTCTTCGTAGCTGAGCCACAAATCATCAGCCTGGCAAACTAGTTTCCACTCCTGTTCTGAGTGCAGGCAGCCCACTTTCACTGAGTCACCTATTCTACTCACCCAGGTATTGGAGGGTTTTTCAATAGGCGGGCATCTGTCAGCTGTCGATTGAAAAAGTTTCAAGTAAAACTTATAGAAAATTTATCATTATTGCTATATAAACGTGTTCATTTAAAGATTTTAATCTGCAAACAAGTAAAGATACAAAATAAATTTAAGAAAATGCTTTTAATTGCCTCTTTATCTGAGTCAACGAACTAAAATTTTTGAATCTAAACAACCATTACGCTCAATCTTGTTAATTATTTTGGACCTCTGGCGACTTATACATAAACAACTTATTACAGTCGCTAGATGGCAGGAATTAAATTGATTTAATTAATTTTAATTGATTTAAGGCCAAATTTATGTCGGAAACATTAAATTCATGTATTGTCATACCGAATAAAGTTTTCTTGAAAGTTTTAGAGTTCTAGGTGGTCGAAAAAGTGGATGAATTTTTGTTTCTAAGATTTGATCACCACAGACAAACAACCCAACAGACAAACAGAGAGACGAGTGAAGTTAAATAAAATTATTTAAAAAACTTACTTTCCACTTCAAGTAAAATTTCCATATCTTCCTGTTTTTCTTGCATTTTTATTTGATTGTTTTTGTAAACATAAATGTTCACCTCACTGCTCGTGCTCTTAAAAACTTCAACACCTGCCATTAAACGGTAAAACCCTTTGGTGCCATCCTCACAGATGTCCACCGCCTTTTCGGAAAATCCGTCTTTCAAGGTGACTTTGAACAACTGACAAAGTGCAGAATGATTTTGAGTATTAGATCGACTAACTCTATGACTGAATTTCAAAGTGGCTCCTTTGTTTGTTCTAATTGACCATGGACGGCCGATATTGCCACAACCATCGTCAAAATTGAGAGGATTGATTTTGAGAACAGACTTCTGATTGGGAATCAAAATTATCAGGCATTTGCTTTCATCGCTTGGATTGGTGTTAGTCGGGATTGTCGCTGTGGTAGCGTTGTTGTCGTATGCTTCTGAGCTGGCTGGAAATATTGTTGAACTCTCTACGTCCGTGTTTTCAATTCGTTTTTCTTCTGTGTTGTCTTCTATCCCTTCATTTCTGCTGTGTTTTATTTATAAACGCGGTTAGAGGTAATAAACAGTTTTTTTTATAAATAAAATTGTGTATATCATAGGTTCCTCCCGGATTTTTTTCGAGTTTTTTTGTGTTGTAAAGAAGTTCAAATTTTAATAATTAAATAATTAATTATTTTTTAATCCAGCAAATGTTTTAATTCGGGTCAATCACGTTTAAGTTTTAAAAACAAAATAACCCAATTTCAAATTCAAAAATGTTTACATTAAAACGTGTTCAGAAATTTTTTAAATAGTTAGAAGAATAAACAAATACACGGGGTAATTTTAGATAAAATGTTGGTATTCTTTGTTTTTCACCTGTTTAATTTAAAATAGAGTCTATTATTGTCTGAAATTTTTATAAACAATTTCAAAAATAAGTTTTTTAGCCATATTTGGAACCCTCGAGTATATTCTGTTCCGTGCAAGCAATAGGATCTTTTGCATAGAAGGAATTAGCTGCAAAATGTATGACTTCTCAAAAAAATTATTTTTATTTTAATTTTTCTGTGTTTTTATCAACACAAAACTAGTTTATTTATTTGTTTGGAATATTTTTAGGGGGTTCTATTTCCTAAACCCCTTTCCATCTTTGAGTGCACTACTGTTGTTTATATTTATAAGCTAATGCTTTTGTTAGCTAACCTCTGTGTTGTTTTGTAAAACAAACTTTCCAATGTTTGTCCATTTATCTGCGAAGTTAAAGCTAGAATCACAATAATCGCATTCAAACAAGTAATCCGCATTCCAGATCTTGTTACGTTGTTTTTTCTGAAAATATATAATTATTGTATAATTAAAGTTGAACAAGTTTTAAACATCCTAATCATTGCAGTCGAAATTTTTTAATTATTCTTACCACACAAGTACCGAACACCTGAGCTGAACGTGCTATCCTATGAAATCACTACAAAACCTGCAATGACTAGCCGTCTTTGTTAGGCCGCGGAAGTGCAAAGATAATAGTGGCAAGGAATCGATGCAGCCTGGGCAGCACTGGCGCACTGGTCAGTGTCTCTTAAGCAACCAATTAATGTTTTGGTTTTAATTTATTCATTTGGTTTACGACTGCACAGAGCGTAGCCAAAAGCCGTTTTATAATGGTATTTAAATTCATTCATGAATATTATGTAATATTTATTCTAGCTTGGCGATTTATGCCATTTTGAATTTTTACAAACTTTTATTTAGGTTACAATCTCTGTTTGTGTGTGTGTGTGGCTTTCTCTGTACACAAATCTTGCAAGTAAAATTTAACCAGCTTTTTGACTAGCTAGGAAGCTGAAACTGTCAGCATAGCTTTATATTGGATGACAATACATGATTCATTAAAAAAAAACTTAATTTAAACATCTTCAGTATTTCTAAATTGAGTGTATTTGAAATCAAAGTTTGTGTTGAAAACTCGTTTTTTCCTATACTTGGTCTATCTTAGTTTCTAGAAATTAAAATTAATTATTTACACGTGCTTGCAGTTTTGTTATGCTTTTTCAATAGTTATGAGTAGGCTTTTTTTAATAAATTTTGTATAACATCTTTGTCACAGCATTAAAACTTTGTCATGTACACTCACTCTGTCAGGTTTGTCAATATGAGAGTACTGCAAGGTCCAGGCTTTAACTTCGTTTGTTTACTGATTTAAAGATATTTATTAATTTACAAAGGGTAATAATATCATAGAAATAAAAAATGCTATAACCCTAACCCGTAGCGGCTTCGCTCGCATGAAATTAGAGAGTTTGAACCGTGCATCCATAGTAGAGATCAATTTTTTAGGTCTCGGCTCGGCCCGTCGACAGCTTAGCCCAGCCCGTTTTAAAAACCCAAAATCCTGGCCCGGCACAGCCCGTCTGAATTAGGCCCGGCCCATTCTTACAGGCCTAGAAGTTCTATATACTTGATGAAAAACTTCGGCCCGTCCCATTCTTACAGGCCTAGAAGTTCTATATACTTGATGAAAAACTTCGGCCGTCCCACCTTGACTTTAGGTTTGGCCCGGCCCAACTGAAGACCCTAAAATCACTAAAATATCTATATACTTGGTGAAAAACCTCGGCCCGTAGCGGCTTCGCTCGCATGAAATTAGAGAATTTAAATCGTGCATACATAGTAGTGTATTGCACGGATCAATTTTTTAGGTCTCGGCTCGGCCCGTCGACAACTTGGCCCAGCCCGTTTCAAAAACCGAAATTCCGGCCCGGCACGGCCCATCTAATATAGGCCCGGCCCGTTTTTACAGGCCGAGAAGTTCTATATACTTGATAAAAAACTTCGGCCCGTCCCACCTTGACTTCAGGTTTAGCCCGGCCCGTCTGAACACCCTAAAATCACTAAAATGTCTATATACTTGGTTAAAAATCTCGGCCCGTCCCACCTTGATTTAAGGTTTGGGCAGGGCCGTATGAAGACCCTAAAATAACGGCTTGGCCCGTCCGTCCGGTGATAAACTGAACTCATCTACTTTCAACCTGCACAAAACCTCAAAATACTAATTTTCACATCTGTAGGACTTACAGTTTTTGAGTAGCAGTTTTTGTAGCATTAACAGTTTTTGAGTAGAAGCTACTTTAAAAACCAAATAACCCAATTTTCCAACCCACATTTGAGGTCCGGGAAACCAAATTTGTAAAAATTGGTGAAACACGTATATCTTTATTTTTAGAAAAGAAACTAAATAATAATTTTTACATCTGTGGTATTTACTGTTTTTGAGTAGCAGTTACTATAAAAGACAATTAGCTCTATTTTCCACCCCACATTTGAAGTCCTGGAAACCAAGTTTTCAAAAAATGCTAAAACACGTATTTCATTATTTTTGGAGTAGAAACTAAATACTAATTTTTACTCCTGTAGCATTAACAGTTTTTGAGTAGAAGCTACTTTAAAAACCAAATAACCCAATTTTCCAACCCACATTTGAGGTCCGGGAAACCGAATTTTCAAAAAATGGTGAAACACGTATCCTTTTATTTTTCAAAAAGAATCTATATACCAAATTTCAAAATCTCCTCATTTTTGGTTTTCGAGATATACATTGTTTTAGAAAAAAGTTTGTTTTCCAGTTTTTTCCCCTCAGGAGCAAAATTTTCAAAAATCCTTTTTTAGCGGATGTTTACGCTATAAAAGTAATATAAGTTCCAAATTTCACGTTCCTAGGATGAGGCGTTTGAGCTCGGCGTTGATTATCAGTCAGTCATCAGTCAGTCAGTCAGTCAGTCAGTCAGTCAGTCAGTCAGTCAGTCAGTCAGTCAGTCAGTCAGTCAGTCAGGACATGTTCTTTTATATATATAGATATATACATAAAGTTTCAATTTTATCAGTCATCATCAGTGTCAAAAGTATAACAAGAACAGTAAACAAACAGAAAAGGCCGTAATTGTCAAAGAATTGGCACACCGACAAAAGATCGGCCCGACCCGTCCGTGCTGACTTTAAACCCGGTCCGGTTTGGCCCCTCTTGATAACCCTAAAACGTAGGACTCTAATCTATATCACTACCAGATTATACAAAGACATCTGTGGTGTTATCATGACCGGATTTTCTCAGCCCTAAATTATTGCTTATATCGGAGTTTCTCTCTCTCTTTTTCTCTTATAGCACTTGTCGGGCTCTCAAAATTCGTTTTCTACCCGGGCTAATTGTGACACTACAGTTGTAATTCTTCGGTGACCCAGTTGACCCCGGCCGGTGGAGTTGTACCTACTTATTAAAACTTCCGTGTAGATGTCTTAAAAATTAGGCGATAACTTTTGTATGACCTTACTCGGCTTCTCCATTGTTTGCTTCATATCAGACGCATTCAATAGTGCGAGCTATTATTGCGCAATGAAATGTCGCAAACAGCTATTTTGATAATGGCGTTCAAACAAATTGGCTACATTTCTGTACTTGCCGTTTTATTTGTTAGAATACGAACTGTTTCCGCAGGTATCGAAATTATTATACAAAATTTTTAATTTATTTTATAAAAATTTTGGACGTCTAGGGTCTCAATAATATAAACCTGGGCCGGCGAAAACTCAGTTAGACCGATTTTTAACCTAATTTTATTTCCAACATCGAAGGAACCTATTTCGGATGCTACGAACAGTTCACTTCGTTAACGACCAGTGTTCAAGCGACAAGCATCAACGGCTGCGTTGCAGTTTGCAAAACTGGCAATTACTTGTGTGCGGCTATGAAGGCAAGAGGATTTATTTATATATTATTATTAGTATTGTTATTTTCATAACAATATCTAATTTACAACATTTTAAAGTTTGTGTCAAAATGAGTCATTCTGCATACACAAAAAATGAAATTCTGATCTAACCATTTTTCGCGTACGGCGCCAAAAATCGAACCCAAGAAACGTACCTGGCCCTGGCCTAGCCCCAAAAATTCGGTCCGTGCAGGACTCTAGCTAAAACCCCTCAGCTAATTGTCCACCGAGTTCACTCATGGACTCCTAGATAGAACTACTTCTATCTAGGAGTCCATAATTCACTAAATTGATTAGCTGTTACCAACTATTCGCCATCCGAAGAACGGGAAAACGCTGGTAGACGCAGTGGCACTGTGCCAAAATAGTATAGTCACAGCAAAAAAAGCAATTAAACAGTAGGATTAATGTTTTATAAATAAAATTTATTTTTTGTTAACTTTCAATGGGATAGAATTCAAACGAGTGCTACTGCGGAAATGAGATATCGACGACAGTCCCGACGAGTTTCTGCGATGTCACGTGCCCCAATAAAATAGATTACTGTGGTGGAATCAAATACTTCTCTGTCTATCTGGGTGAGTAATAATTAAAATAAGTGAACCAATTACAATTTTTATTGGTTATTGGTAGCCTGCCGCAGGAGGCAGGATTAAAAGCTTTTTAAAATTGTTGAAGGGTATTATGAGGGAGACCATAGTAAAACAAACTACAGTAGTCAATTCGAGACAGAATGAGAGACTAGAATTTGTAGAGAAGGATCATCGAATGCGGCGCACACTGAGATAACAACGTTTAGAAACAGATAATATTTAAGGAGTTAGGGACATGTTAGAGTAAAAAAAAACTTAAGCTAAAGATAAGAAAAGAAAGAGTAATATACAGAAACGATCAAAGTGACAAAACTAAAACCAGGTTAGCAGTATCAACGCCGGTAAGCATGCAACAAACCGGATTTGGTCAAATCAGACGAACACAATTTTATATATTGTAATTTGTTTTGTATTAAAAAATTTTGTATGAAAACATGAATGTGTTTTTCACTTGCAGTTCCAAATCCACTGCAGTTTCTTTATTATGGTTGCAATTACTTTTCATGGAATTACGCGTCACGGTACATTGGTGATTTAACTGTTGAAACATGTATTTCATATTGCTTGGAGAATAATTTACCCATTGCCGGTTTAAAAGTAAAATTAATTGAGTTAATTTCACAGTCATGTAATGATAAATTTTTAAACCTATATAGTAAATGTATTTTTCTTAGGATAACCTATGTTCCTGCTCCAGGTATAAGCTCATTCAGAAATTTCCAGAAGAAAATTGTCGTAACTCTTGTCCTGGTAATAAGTCTCAGTTCTGTGGAGGAGTTAATGCAACCAGTCTTTACATCGGTATTTTGTCAATACTCATTTTTGTTAATAGTCGGTTTGAGTTTTAAAATAAAGTACCTTTTTAAAAATCATTATTTTAAAAAAATCTAACATTTTACATTTCCACTATCAAATAATAAGCTGCCGGTTCATTTTATGTGTTGGATGGATATTTGAATATGTATCATTGCCGGAATCAAATGATTGATAGTTCTTGTTCTTCTGGATTATGCCAAGATGGGTGGAAAGGAGCAACTTGTTCTGAAAAAAGTAAAGAAGTTATATTTTGTCTATCTTTTTTTTAAAACTTTTATAAGAGTTGAGTGGTTAACTGATGCATTATATTACTAGACTGTTCCAATATTTATGTGAGTTGTTCTGGGCACCCGTGCCGAGAGTCCATTATTACTACAAAGGGCAAATCCATAAGCGAATGCATCTGTGGTCAAGGGTACGAGAAACCAAGTGTTTTTGATTCTTGCACAGGTTTTTTACACGTTGTTAATAGCTTTTGTTATTATTTTGTTTGTTATTAGCTTCTATTATGATGGCAGTGCTGCTTAACGAGATTTATCGAAAAACAAGCGTCTAACACTCCTCTCTCTTGTTCATAGCCATTACGAAAACGTCGATTCCACGACAACTTTTGTTGCACGTAGACGCTATAGAAATTTCAGTAAATTAAATCTAGTTTTTCAAGCCCGTGAGCACCGTTTTTCTTTCCATGTCAATCTTAACTAAGTGGATCTAGGCCAACAGGGTATCTGCTCATCGACTAGGTTTTGAGTTATGTTAATTAACGTGTGATCCGCCTTCTGAAGTAACTTTTTTTTTTCAAATTTTATCGAGTCGAAGAAAAAAACCTCGCAAGCTTCCGAAATGTCACCAACGTGATAAACTTTTGATCTACTAATTGACACTCATGCAAGGAAATCGGAGCTAGTTCTAGTTCTGTCTATTATTTTGTCCGTCATAACTTCAAATATTAATCTTGACATGCGCCTGCCTGAGTAAGCGTCAAATTGCGCAAATTTCAAGTTTTTTTTTCTGCACAGACTGCTTATGAGTTTTATCAGTCTTACGATATACGAATTACATTTAAAAATTAGTAAATAACTTCTTGATCTATCAAGACAAACGCCGATATTAAGAACTGTAAAAAAAGATGCGAGAGAGATTGGCCAATTAACTGATGACCTTGAGCTTGGAGATTCATAGTTTAAATGCAATCAACTACTGAATGTATGCCGCTGTGTGTATTCATTTAGATTATTTTTGCAGCTTATAAATTAATTTATTAATTTAACAATAACGCACTGAAAAAAATGATGTTTCAAAGATGTCAATGAGTGCAAATCGAATCCTTGTGACAACACAACATCTCAGTGCGAAAATCTGAGCGGAACTTTTCATTGTCCGTGCAGGTCGGGATATAAGACTGTCACACCTACTCTGTGTCAAGGTGAGATGGAGAACCTGTTTAAAAAAATCACACACGCTTAAATTGGAGTTGAAACTGAAAAAGCGCGGGCCAATGCGGGTTTTGTGCTTCATAAATATTTGCTTTGAGTTAAGTAAAATTCACACTCTGTAGTGAAGCTACTGTAATCTGATCTATTTCAAAATTTCAAGAAATTAGGTTATACTGTTGATGAAAAAAACCCAATTTTCTAAACAAAACCACAACTTTCAAGCAAACGCTTTAAAAACCCGATAATTATAGGATTACCTCGCACTAAATTTTTGCCTCCGTTTCCTTTATTTTCATAACATTCAAGACATCAATGAATGCGACTCTCAACCGTGTCGTGAACCAAACACCGAATGTATAAATACACCTGGCTCTTTTAACTGCAGCTGTCTGAAAGGCTTCCAGCGACTGAACTCATCTGCCTGCCAAGGTAAGAAGCTTAGCCAACCATTTTGGACGATTTTCATCAATTTGATTTTAATTTTCAGACATCAATGAGTGCGAAGGGTCAAACGATTGCGACATCGGTGTGTCGTTCTGTCTCAACACAGCCGGTTCGTACGAGTGTCCATGTAATGGCGGAAAGTCTTGTACGGATCGAAGTGAGACGATTTCGAAAAATGCTAAAACACGTATTTCATTATTTTTGTAGTAGAAACTAAATACTAATTTTTACTCCTGTAGCATTAACAGTTTTTGAGTAGAAGCTACTTTAAAAACCAAATAACCCAATTTTCCAACCCACAGTTGAGGTCTGGGAAACCGAATTTTTAAAAAATGGTGAAACACGTATCTTTTTATTTTTCAAAAAAAATCTATATACCAAATTTCAAAACCTCCTCATTTTTGGTTTTCGAGATATACATTGTTTTAGAAAAAAGTTTGTTTTCCAGTTTTTTCCCCTCAGGAGCAAAATTTTCAAAAATCCTTTCTTAGCGGATGTTTACGCTATAAAAGTAATATAAGTTCCAAATTTCACGTTCCTAGGATGAGGCGTTTGAGCTCGGCGTTGATTATCAGTCAGTCAGTCAGTCAGTCAGTCAGTCAGTCAGTCAGTCAGGACATGTTCTTTTATATATATAGATTTAGAAAAGTTTTAAACATAAATTTTCATTTTCTTTTGTTTTAGTCATTTCTAATTGATACAATATTATTTTCTATTTTCCACTTAGGGTTTTTTCAGATTTATTATTTTTTAAAATGTTTAATAATCTTGAAGAAGTACATACCTATAAAAATATTTCTTATCCAGACGTACTCGGCAAAGTTTCGGCATCACTCAGTGTTCTCTTCGTCCTCTCGCTCATCGGCAACATAGCTTCAGTGGTTTGGTTTTACAACTCAAAAAGTTTGTGGGACTTCTATGTCCTGATAGATATTAATCTAGAAGCTACTGATATCACAATATTATCATCATTATTAATGATTCTCTTAAAATATACCATTTACCGCTAAATGTACATTAATTGATTAAAACAATTTAGTCCTTTATTGTAATTTACCTACCAGAGTTAGTAATGAGATAATTTTGTACAAAATATGTTAGTGGTTGTTTAACCGACCCTGTGAAAATATGGAAAAGCGCCACAACATTCGTACAGCAACAGGGTTTAAGATTCGGTTTGTGACCTTGGCCCCTAGACTCTGGCTCCTCAACCATTTAGGTTTCAAGCCGTCAAACAGCTGTGATGGTGCTTGGCAATGAACCCAAAAGTGTTGCCACGGCTACCCTCTTTATGCGATAAACTTTGTTTTATTTTAAGCCGACAATTTTCACTGTAGTGTTTAATTATTTTATAAAAACTGTTTTGTGTGTTTTATTAAGTAAAATATTGAAAAAAATAATATTCACAGAAAAAGTCGTTGTGGAAGAGGAATCTAAAAAATCAGAAATAGGAGACTCTATTAACATGTACGAAGACGTCTATGCTACTGACCAGGAATCAGTCGATAGCAGAACTAGTGGTACTAATAGAAGGTCGAGATACCCGCCAAAGTAAAATGGAGAAAATATTTGACTGTAGTAAAACTACTGGATGAATCGATGAAACTAGATGAAAACTACGGATATGGATCGTAAAACCGTTCCGATCATTGAAGTTATGTATCAGTATATAAAATTAACTTATGAAAAATTTATCGTGAACAATTCCCGATGAGTTTGATAGGCAGCTAGCTATATTGGACTTGTTTGGCAAGTTTTGATTGCTCTAGAACAAATATTTAAGTGTTATACTAATTTGTCGTAGCTAGCTGATTTATATTAAGATTTCTGTTTGAGGCATTACCGAGTATTAAATTTGTCTGGCGGTTGATTGTATCACAGATGTTTATCAATTTTACTAGAACACAATTTACTTAAAAACGCCAACTGATCGTTGAAGAAACTTTTAATATTTGAATTTTCATGCTTTATCGACTTATTCTGCAACTTGTTTAAATAAAATAATTTTGCTTTTGAAAACTTTGTCGGGCAGTGTTTTCATGCTCCGGTTTCTTAAAAACTTGTTTTTTATTGTTTTGATTAATTAGTAAATTATAGTTCAATGACTAACAAATCAAAAAGTTAGTTTTTAATACAAATTTTATTGACAAGGAAAACCACAAGAAAAAACAAGAAAAGGAATAAATAATGTCTTATTTTTAATCAGATAAGCTATAAAAGTTATGTTAGTAAACAAATTAATGCACAGATAACATAGAAACTAGCGTTTTTTAAGTTTTATGTGTAATAAATTAAAAATATAACTATCTACAAAGCCACGTTAGAAACAAAATTTGAAAGCATATTGAATAATGATTTGCAACTAAACGTAGAGTAATAGATGAAGATAATGATGATTATATTAGATAATTATTGTTCTACATTGTACCATATTGTGGAACCGTATCGGATCTTTAAAAGGTTCCACAAAAATGATTGAAGTATACTAGATAATAACTTGCTTTATCAAATAATTATAAGTAAGCCTTAACTGCTGTTATTGAATCTCTTCCCATAGTTAACTTATACACCCTTGCAAAAGGACCGCACAAAAATTAATAAATTCAGTAAGTCGACAACCAAGAAATAGATAATCATTAGAATCTGTTTAAAAAGTTATTGAAATAATAACACCAAAATAACAACTAAAAATTTATTTTTTTAAGCAGTCCAACGTTTTAAATTAAATAAAAATACACTTTACCAAAAACATGAAAATTTAGCTAAATAGAAAATTTTTAACAAATAGTTCATATTCAACAAAACTTTACTGAGGCGGCTCCACGTCTTTTTGAACATTTTCAATTCTTTTTCTTCAAAAATAATTATCAATATATATATATATATATATATTTTCTTCATGAAAACAACAATAATTAAATTTCAAAATCAAATTAAATAACCTTATTAGGAAGAAGATGAGCAATGCTAAGATAATAACGCCGGGAACGAGAGAAGCACATAATATTATCACGAGCAATGTGGTTGTTGACTTTTCTGCTTTATTGCAAATTAACAATTTTATTGTTAGGCTCAAAATGAACGGTCGTTTTTTAACGCAAATAAATAAAAAATTTTCAATTTTTCAACTTAAGATCACATTGTAAATTTCAGTTTTTGCTAGTATATATATATATATACCTGTACAATTTGATGTAATACTTTCTTTACTGAATCCTTTTTTACAGACACACCTGTTGTAGTTCCGAGTGAAATTTGACTGAACCACTTCACATTCTTCATTTATCCCACAGTCACTGTTATGCTCGCATCCTAATAAATAAATAAAAATTAATTTAAAAATCTTATAAACATGCTTTTAAGAAAGATATAAAATTTCATAGCAACATCGTATTATAAAAATATAACCTAGGTGAATAGCATAAAAAAGATGTGTGCAGTTATTGTGACGATGAAAGTTTTTGTCATCGTTATTAATATGCTTCTTCAATTTATTTTTAAAAACTTTTGAGTCAAGGAGAATCAAATATAGTGAAAAAAAATTTGAAATCCGTCACAAAATGAGTGGAGCGGAGCGGGTGAGTGAGCGGGAACTATATATATATATATATATATATATATATATATATATATATATATATATATATATATATATATATATATATATATATATATATATATATATATATATATATATATATATATATATATATATATATATATATATATATATATATATATATATATATATATATATATATATATATATATATACAAACATACATAGACATACATAAATGAGCAAAAAATCCTTTTCGGCACACACATCTATGATAGCGTTTGCCATCAGACTGAAGAATGAATTCACATTTTTCATTTATTCCACAGTCATTGTACTGGTCGCAGAATATTCTCGGATAGTAAAACTACTAGTAAATTACCTGTACAATTTGATGTAATACTTTCTTTACTGAATCCTTTTTTGCAGACACACCTGTTGTAGTTCCGAGTGAAATTTGATCGAACCACTTCACATTCTTCATTTATCCCACAGTCACTGTTATGCTCGCATCCTATTAAATAAATGAAAGTTAACTTTAAAAAATTATAAACAAGCTTTTAAGAAAGACATGAAATTTCATAGCGACATCGTATTATAAAAATATAACCTCGGTGAATAGTAAACAAAAGATGTTTTCAGTTATTATGACGATACAAGTTTTTGTCATCGTTATTAATATGCTTCTTCAGTTTATTTTAAAAAATTTTGTTTTTATTGTTTTTGTTTAATTGAACTATAAATTGTTTTGAAGTGAACAAGTCTTAAAATGCTCTTCCAAACTTAAAAACGTCCGCGGATATCCCATGGACATCCGGACATGTGAAAGTTATTAAAAACATGTAAACAATGTAATAAGTATTAAAAAGTATAAAAAAACATCTTAAAATAAAATACATTTCAAACGTATTAGATACATTATAAACTATTTTTAAAACTACAAAAATTATTTGTCTACATTGAAAAACAAATTGCAATTACAAACCTGCACAATTTGATTTAACAGTTTCTTTACTGAATCCTTTTTTGCAGACACATCTGTTGTAGTTACGCGTGAAATTTGACTCAACCACCTCACATTCTTCATTTATCTCACAGTCACTGTTGCGCTCACATCCTATACAAGTTTTTGTCATCGTTATTAATATGCTTCTTCAGTTTATTTTAAAAAATTTTGTTTTTATTGTTTTTGTTTAATTGAACTATAAATTGTTTTGAAGTGAACAAGTCTGAAAATGCTCTTCCAAACTTAAAAAAGTCCGCGGATATTCCATGGACATATTCAGCGAAATCTTGGGGGGGCAAAGTTTTTTTAAATTCAACCTAGAAATCTTGGATGTTGTATTTTCATGTAAAACATCATATTAATTAAAAAAACAGTATACGAAATTATTAACTTCTAGTTAATATTGAACGCAGACAAAATACGTTTAAATTATGAATGTAACAAAGGGTAACTAACAGATTGAAAAATATTAGCAGAAATATATGATATAACTAAGTAGATATAATTCAAAATGTATAAAAAAAATACTCCGTTTATCAACTAATCTAAATAAATGAGCTAATAAAGATATTTTTTATTTTGGTGGAAGCAATCTCGAATGGCCTTAGCCCCCCCCCCCCAAATTACCGACCCTGCATCCTGTAGTAATTAGCCAAATTAATTTTGATTTTTTGTCGATTTGAAATGAAAATTAACTATTCTAAATGAAATAATAATTAAAAATAATTATATATATGAATATATATATGAATATATATATATATATATATATATATATATATATATATATATATATATATATATATATATATATATATATATATATATATATATATATATATATATATATATATTTATATATATATAATAAATACTATTAAAAACCTGTGCAATCGGATGTAACAGTTTCTTTACTGAATCCTTTTCGGCACACACATCTATGATAGCGTTTGCCATTAGACTGAAGTATGACTCCACATTTTTCATTTATTCCACAGTCATTGTACTGGTCACATCCTGTTAAGAATATTTTCCGATAATATTTTAAAAGTTAACTATTTATATGAAAATTAACCTTATGATGCTATAAATAGACAATTTTTTTAAAGTAAAAAAATATTCCAATCCTAAAAATTTAAAAATTGGAATATAAACTAGTTCTTCGTGACAATGTATAGTCCGAAAAAAATTGAAAACTTTCTGGAAAAGAAAACTAGTTTCAATTTTTTAAATTGTTTCAGACTTTTTCAACAAACTAAAAACATAAAAAATTTGCAAAAACATATTTGTCGGTATTGAAGTTTATGTTTTGTAATATTAAAAAAACACATAACTCTAACCGTGGAGGTAAATTTCAAGTTCGCAAAAGTGCAAGCATTCGATACGTGGCAAAACGACTATGGCAAATCTTCCAGTAGTGTTTTCCTTGCAAAACATTTGTAGCTTTTCAACATGATCTGTAACTTTACTGTAAGCGTTGCAGAAACTGTATGTTTCAAGCTGTGCGGAAATGTTTCCTATTGGCTTTTTATCTGACAAATACACCTGAAAATCTTTTATCCTAATGGACATCCAATCCATTCTGTTTGTCACGATAACCTCTTTAACGTGTCTTTTCTTCAATAAATCCACTGAAAACCAGTTGTTATTGATGAAGCATGAAGTGTGAATGCAAGTTTTTCCAGTGAATAAATTGCTATCGAATTTTCCGTCAACTGCCAGGGATGGTGGTAAACTGTACACATTGTAATCATGTAACGGATGAAAAAAATGTGAGCTCATATCTGCACGTTGATTGAATGCAACGTTGACATTTATCAGTCGATTACCTGTGTAAAGATTTTTAATTTTTGTTTTCAGTATTATAATTACAATTAAACGATATATATATATATATATATATATATATATATATATATATATATATATATATATATATATATATATATATATATATATATATATATATATATATATATATATATATATATATATATATATATATATATATATATATATATATATATATATATATATTATTTTGTACAAATAAAAGTTGAGATTTTCAAGCCTACTTATTTCACAGTTTTGACAAAGACTACTTTCCTTGTGGCAATCATCGATACACAATCCACCGATTCTGAAACAAGGAATTGAATTACAACACTTGTCACAGACTTTGTTGCACTTTTGTCCATAGGTTCCAACTTTGCAAACTGGATTTCGTTAAAATTTAACATATAAAAACAATTTAAAAACTCTGTAATTCTATAATCAAAAAGGGTGTGTTTTTATTAAATGTTTTTATTTAACTTCACTCGTCTCTCTGTTTGTTTGCTTGTTTGTCTGTGGTGATCAAATCTTAGAAACAAAAATTCACTCACTTTTCGACCACCTAGAGCTCTAAAACTTTCCGGAAAGCTTTATTCTGGATGACAATACATGAATTTAATGTTTCCGACATGAATTAGGCCTTAAATCAATTTAAATTAAAGTTGTCCGTTAGGGTTAGAGTTAGGGTTAGGGTTAGGGTTAGATAGCAACTAATCTATACATCGAATTAAATTGTTGAATTTTTATTTCATATAAAAGAAATAAACAATGTACAAGATTGAGCGTAACGGTTGTTTTAGATTCATAAATTTAAGTCCGTTGACTCAGATAAAGAGGCAAATAAAAGCAATTTTTCAAATTTATTTTTTATCTTTGCTTTTTTATTTACCAGGTTATCAACCACACTCATCAAAGTTTTTTTAATGCATACATTTTCTAACTTACAAGTTTTTTTTATTCACTTGACGAACCCTTGCTCTAAACTAAACCATGGTGAATATCGTTTAAACCAGAGCGTTAATCAGGTGAATAAAAAATTGATGAATTACAAATTGTTTTATATAAAGATGTAATATAAAAAACAATATTTCATCAATTTTTTTATTATAACCTAACTGAGTTTTGGAACTAATTCATATGTCATAAAGCTGAATTTAATGTCTTTCAGTTAATTTCAATATTTTCTAATTTTTTAAAGTCTTTTTAAACCTCTAAAAAGGAACCTTTTTAAAAGTGTTTTTTTAATTAATACTAACCTGTGTAAACACTGTAAACCGGTTCTTTGGAATTCTTCGAAAAATTTTCACAATCATCATCAGGAACTGACCAGATGTGGTAATCACCGCAGTGACATTCGGATCGGTTCTGAAAACACAAATAAAAACGTTTTGTTAAATTTTTTTCATTATCTCTTTTTCTGTCTGTCTGTTTGTATCTGTCTGTCTCTCTCTTTCTCTCGATCACAGCAAGCTTCAATTTGGTCACTGATAGGTGGTGCTTCCCGCAATCATGACCGGAGATTTTTAGCAGACTTTAGCACACTTGCCCTCTGACTTGAGATCAACCATAAGATCAATAAGATAGTTTACTTTATTACACAGGAAAATCTGGGTAATGTTATTTTGATTTAATGAGATCAACGGCAAATGTAAATGGACAGTCTAGTTCGAAAAAGCACATAAAAAATGCTTGGAATTTGTGATCACTCTTAGATGAGCCGACTCTATATTATCCCAGTCATAATTTCTTCATAAATGTTTTGGCTAATGCGAGAGTATTTACTGTATATTGAAATTGACAAATTTAAACTTACTTTTAAAGCTGCTAAAGTGTATGTTTCTTGAACTGCACACCAATTTAGACAATTTATTGTCTCTTTAATACTAGAATTAGACATCTTTGATTTGAAATTTAAAAAGCATCCAATATAGCGACTCATCACTTCATCTAAGTTTAAGTCTAACTGGTGAGTGCTTTTAACAACTACTAATGTTATAAGCAGTAGTAGAAAGACTCCAAACATTATCCCCAAGTTCATGTAGGTTGAAATTGATTTTCTGCGCACCGCAACAAGTGAGTTGAATTTTCTCGTTTAAACCGAAGAATTCAAAAATGATTTAAGAACTAGAAGTCAGGCTTATAAGTATTTGAAAATATAAAAAAAAATTATTTTAGCTTTCAAATCTTATTCTTTCTGTCATCTGAAAACAGCCAAAAAAATTACAGCAGCTTTTAAGCGGAGTTATTCAACAGCCGAATGACTTTATAGTTTATACAGAAAACCCAAAACATTTGATAAAAACATTAATTAGGCTGCAGATGATCATAGTTCAAAAAAAGTAAATACACGCTTTTATTCAAATGCACTAAGAAAGAAAAAATATTTTTATATATATATATAGAATACAGTAGAATGAGCCATATATGACCGATCATTTATTACTAAACAAAGAAATCAATTAAAATTGTTCTTTTTGTTCTAGCATGTATGGAATCTCATCAGCAATGAAACCTTCTAGTCGTGAATAAGTTGATTTTTGAACTACAAGGACGAAGGCAGAAGTCGCTTCTGAAGCCATCAGTGGTGGGTGTGTGGGCTGCTGTAGTTTGTGTCGCTCTCGCTTCCGTTGTCCTTGGACGAAGTTATTAAGTTTTTTAAACGTTTAAAATTGAAAAATTATTTTTTAATTAATAATTGAGTTGGTTGAAGGTGAAAAACATGTTTAAGGAAAAGACAATTTTTTTTTCTTTTTTTTAAAAATGCATTTTGAAAACCTTTAAAAAACGACTGAAAGACAAACACGTGTCTGAAGAAAAGGAAGTTTAAGCATCAAGTTGCCATCATCATCACCACCACCACTTACGTCATTGACTCCCGTCAAAGACACACCGACAACCCTTTTCCCTATCTTCTTCCGATTTCATGATTGTTGATTCAGTATCCAAATTCATAATTTCTCATGTATTCGAGTACTGCACTGGCCGATTTTTCGTGGACCGTCCCGTCTAATTTAGGCCCGGCCAGGGTCATATTTTTTTATACTTGGCTTAAAAATCTTGTTTAAAACTGGCTTGGGTTCAAACTTGGCCAGACGAGTTTGATAGCCTTAAGATCAAAGCCTATGTATGTAAGATATTCGCGTTACGCTGTTAGGTGACGCTGCAATGGTCACTAAATCGTTTTTCCGTCATTTTTAACGGGTCGTCACTAGTTTAATGTTAGTTCACAAACTGTTATTGTTTAAGTTTGTTAATAATCAACTTAAGATTTTATGATGATGATGATGATTCACTTTCTGTTACTACAAGATGACGAAATAAATTCATGGTGATTATTTTATAAGTCTCAGAGTTTATTATCTTAGGATTCACTTTGACGCGAGTTCATTATATGGCAGGCTTATTGTCTAATTCTGAGAAAAAAAATTAATTTTGAGAAAAAAAATTTAATCCTCTTATTTTATTTTGTTGACTGAAAATAGTCTAATTAATCTTTTTCTCAAAACGTGATCATCATCACCGTATTTATCATCACCACCATCATCATCATCACCACCACCACCGTATTTATCATCATCATCATCATCATCATCATCATCATCATCATCATCATCATCATCATCATCATCGTCATCATCATCATCATCATCATCATCATCATAATCATCATCATCATCATCATCGTCATCGTCATCGTCATCGTCATCGTCATCGTCATCGTCATCGTCATCGTCATCGTCATCGTCATCGTCATTGTCATCGTCATCGTCACCGTCACCGTCATCGTCATCGTCATCGTCATAGTCATCATCATCATCACCATCATCATCAAGTTTTAAGAAACGCTGAAATGCTAGAAATTTATTTAAAAACGTAGATTATTGGGTAAAAATAAATTGAAGATGAATAAAAATTGCCTAAATGAAATTATTGTTAAAAATAAAAAAAAATGCTTCTAAAACAATTGATTTCATCAAAAAAATAAGTACACAATTAATTAGGAGCTTTTATAATTATAGAAAAAGCTATTTCAACAATCGAAATAATTAGAAACAGATTTTAAAAAAAAATTTAAACTGTTTGTTAAACATGAAACTCATTTGGAAAGCGTCGGTACTATCAACTGTTTTTTTATGTTTTCTTATAAACTTTTTCAAGTCAATTTATATCTTATCTCTATTTAAATTAAAGATATTAAAATCAATAATCATGTCATGTTTCAGTAATTCATTTGTTAAAAGTCAAAATTGTTCCAACTCCTCTCGGTCTCTCCTCTTACCAAATGTTTTTTGAAGTTTTCTTATAAACCTCTTCAATTCATATCTGATTTTTATTTAGATTGAAGATACTAAAAACGAAATCAATAATCAAGTCATATTTTATTTATTTATTTTTGGGAGAATTATACTGACAGTTTGAAGTATCGAAACTTGTTTAAAGATTCACTCAAAATAAACCAACAGATCTTTGCACTGATTTGGGTTAATATAACGTTTAAGTTTCATAATCAAGACGCCAGCGAATGCAACTCACAACACAACCCTGTAGTGAACCAAACACATCTGGATCGTACGTACAACTCCAGCTGTCCGAGGGGCTACCAAAGACTGAACTGGACCGTATGCCGGGGTCAGAAACTTTTATAATGAATAATAAACAAACATGACGTAGCATATTTATTTACTAGCATACCATCCATGACGTGAATATTCGAATGATTTTTATTAATTTTCAGATAACAATGAGTGCGAAGGGGTAAACGATTGTGACCCAGGTACCTCATTCTGTGTCAACACCCCCCGCGGCCCGTACCAGTGTCCTCGGAATTTTTTTTAGGGATCAGAGTGAATCAATTTGGTTTCATTTATATGAATTTAAAAAACAATTTTTAGTAAATTAATGGCAGAAACTTATAGATTAAATTTTAACTAATTTGTTTCATTAGAAAAACATAAACTAATAATAATTATCAATTGTTAAAAATGCTTTGAGGATTTCGTTGTTTTCTATAACGTGATTTACAGTTAAAATTGTTTTGATAAAAGTTTTAAAATTTTTCGGGTTAGAATTTCTCGTTAAAGTGACCGCATGTACTGTTGGTATCCTTTTCTGCCCTATCGCTAATTGGCAACGTAGCCGCTCTGTGGTTCTGCTTTGCTGTTTAAAACAAGCTTGTATGCATTTTATTTTTAAACCTAAATATAGTGTAATTTCTTCTGAAAATGTGAAAATAATTGTATTGCATTACATCAGCCCGAGTTACAAGAAAAGTTTCAACAAGAGATACCCGTGGTTTGACAATCCCTGTGAAGGGTTGATCGACCTTCGAATACAGGCAGCATCGTCATTGCGTGTCTCGACTCAAGCAACTTAGTTTTGCGGTCATCAAATAGACTGTTCAATGCAGCATTAATGATTTTTTGGGTAAAATGATTTTTTTGAATGATTAATAATAGATGAAACGGCTAAGAGAAAGGAATCCAGGATGCCAGAATTCCAGGATGCCACACAAAAACCAGAGACACTCAAGTCTACAATCACATATACGCTACAAGTCACAAACCAACTGGTGGCACAGATAACAGCTCCAACAGGATGTCGCAGTGCCCGCCAAAGCAAAAATTTAAAAAAGAGTGAAAAAATGTCCGCTGTTACATTTACGCTTCAGTATACGAACTTGACGTATGGAAACGTCATTGTGGGTTAATTTACAATGACTTTGACCGGTAGCTATAATGAACTTATTTTGTGAATTTTGATTACTCTAGGACAATCTCTAAAGCGTATTAATAACCTATTAGTTTAGCTGCAGGAATTGTAGAAATTTTTTTTTAAGTTCTATCAGTTCATCGAAAGATCACACTGATCATTTAAGAATCTTTTTATAATTAACTTTCTATGGTCCATCATACCACTCTGTAACCGGTTTATATGAAATAATTTTACTATCAAAAAAGACCTTAACAGTACTTTTTTTATTGAACAGGTTTTATTCAGCCGTGGTTCGTAAAAACTATGATCATCTTCTCACAGTTCTAGATCCGTACAATGATTATTTTAGACTCAAAACATTAAAACAACAGAAATTCTAGATGATGATTATTTTATAAGTCAAAAAATTGGTAGCTAGTTTATCATGGCAGGCTGGTTGTTTAACTCTTTAGAAAAATAAAAGATTTATTCTTCTAATATTGTTTTTCGGATTTAATAAAATCTAGTTGTTAATCATCATCCTTTATCATACTTATCGTCATCGTCCCCACCATCGTCATCACCACTATCATCATCATCTTCACTGTCCTCCTCCTCATCATCATCATCATCATCATCATCATTATTACCACCACCACCACCATCCCTACCACCACCACCACCATCCCTACCACTATCATCACCATAAATAATGATGATCGACATGATCACCAACGAATACGTGTTCAGATTCGCAAAAATGAAAACCTCGCAAAATGTCGGTCAAGATCTGAAAAGTTTTATTTTTATGAAAATTTAAAAGGTTTTTGAAAAAAAAAATTATTAAATCAAATTTATATTTCAATTAAATAAATAATAAAAACAAGTAAATAAAAATCCATTAAGTAAAAACGAGGCTATAGCATTCTGGTTCATTCGAATAGTGGATTATTATTCTAGAAAATCGAAGCAACGTTTTTTCAGAGTTAAAAAATTAATTTGAATTTCATTTTAATTGCTAGAACCGGTACATTCCTTTTCATTTTTTTTATTTTAAACAAAATTGTTTTTAATTCCGTATTAAATTAAAACCTCCGAAAAGTTTGACAAGGGCATCGAACTATCATTTTATTAAGGCTTTGAGTGTCACTCTGAGATCCTTTCAAGCATTGAATGAGAACCAGATTATGTACAGTTAATAACTCCCAATTCGACCGCTGTGTTGAAATGAAATATTCAGTCTTGTGATTCTTCTAGATATTCAGGAATGAATTCTATGATTTGATTACTATTATTATTATTGGCATTATTAAAAATATATAATCGAAAGATGAACTTGATGGGCAGATCGATTATTAATTAGGATTCATTTGACAACCTTTAGGCTGACAGTGAAGATGACGGTCATGTTGATGTTGATGATGATGATGATGATAACGATGATGATGCTGGTGATGGTGATGATGATGATGATAATAATGATAATGATGATAATGATGATGATGACAATGATGATGACGATGACGATGACAATAAAGACGACGACGGTGGTGGTGGTGGCGGTGATGATGATGATGATTAATGATGATGATGATGATGATGACGTTGATGACGATGATGATGATGATGATGATGCTGACATGCTGACACGATGTCAATGATGACAATGGTTATATAATAATGATGTCGGCCATAACGACAACATCTTTGATCGTTTTATCGAAAAGAATTTCTCAATCTAGAATCTAATAAATCTTCTCTAAATTTATTCCTGGCTCATGATGGAATATCAAAGGGTTGATTGCATGATCCCTGTTCGCCATTAAACTTCTAGAGGTCAACACGAGCTTCGGCACTTTAGGTAGGCAAGGTCAAAGTTTGGCGTGGGTGCAAATGAGGAGCGGAGGAGAGGATAGAAGGAGAGGTGTGGGCTGGTAAAACATGCACCTGACGACACTTTTACACCTGTTTTATGCCGGTACCGAATTGTAGATCTGCCTCTGAAGTATCCGGAAAGAAGATTTAAGAAGAAAAGAGTCGAACCGAGAAAGAGATAGCCAGATAAAGATAGAGAAAGAGAGAGAGAGAAAGAGGGAGAGAGAAAAAAGAAGAGCCAGAGAAAAAAAGAGAGATAGCCAGAAAGAAATAAAAAGAAAAAACCAGACAAAGAGAGACAGAGAGAGAATGAG
Source organism: Erpobdella octoculata (assembly GCA_963978895.1). Lineage (NCBI taxonomy): Eukaryota > Metazoa > Annelida > Clitellata > Hirudinida > Erpobdellidae > Erpobdella > Erpobdella octoculata. The sequence continues at coordinate 37,621,108 of OZ022242.1, read as the reverse complement.
AAAAAGAGAGAAAGTAAGAAAAATTGTAAAAAAAAATACTCGGAAAGAGATAGCTAGAAAAAAGAAAGTGAAAAAGTTATAAAAATATACCCGGTACATGGGAAATGTAAAAGCAAGGACGTCAATGGTGGTGGAAGTGGAAAAACTCTTGGCAAAAATCTTCCGAAAACGAAGGTGGAAATGGAGAAAAAGGAGGACGAAGAGGAGGAGGAGGAGCAGGAAAAAGAGGAGGAGGAGGAAAAGTATAATGACAACACGTTTTCAATGATTCAACCTTCGTGGCCAATTTGTTTATTTGTTGACATGCAATAGAAGAGAGTGGAACGAATTGATGAAAGATAAAAAAAGAGAAAGAAAAATGGAAAAAAAATAAGAAGAGAGAGAGAGATAGAGAGAGAAAAAGAAAAGAAAAAGAAAACAAGAGAAAATAAGAAGAAGAGAAAGAGAAAAAAAGACAAAATAAGAGAAGACAAAATAAAATTTACAATAATTAATAAAGTTTAAATATTTGAAAAAAGTAATTTTAAAGTTGCTTATGTAAATACGTTTAAGAGAACCAATAAAAAATTGGTTAAATTATTTTATCTTTTCAAACATGTTGTTATATATTTTATTTATTTAAAAATAAATTTATGAATTTTTATTTATTTTTAAAGTATTATTTCAATATATCTTTCCAATTCATTAGCTTCCCTGCAATCAGAATATATTACGGCAGTCTTGAATCAGATTGCCGATAATATCCCGATTCGTCTTCATCACGTCTGCAATTAATTAATTAATTTACGTTATTCGTATTTTATTATTAATATTTATGCGTATAAATAATTACTATAGCATAAAAATGCAATAATTTTGATTATAAATAATAAAATATTATTAATAATACTGGGTAGCTTGTAAAAATAATTACATAAACTCCATAATTATAATTTCAAACTTGTTTTACCAGTACAAACCTGAAATTATTTATATAAATATTACGAATATCATCATTTTTACTATTTATATTATTACTATATCTGTTACTATAATTATTCAAATTACAACTACTATCATGAACCCCAGTAAAATCGTTACCATCATCATCATCATCACAGCCTCCGTCACCATGGCCACGCCGTGTGATCACGTGATCAGCCTCGAAAACTAAAAAAAAAGTTTTTAAAAATATATTTCAAAGTTATCGAGGCGTCCCCAAGCGCCCTGCCAGATAAAATTTTTGTATGCGCACAGTAAAACTCTATGGTCGATCGCAAACGGTCCACCCTGGGGGAGGGAGGGGAGCGTTCGGAGTCCCTCTGCCTAATATGACCCGATAAAAAATTGATGACCTCAGGGTTTTATATCTACCACGCGCGGGGGAAACGCAAATGAACAAAGAAAATTGAATAAATGTTACAGTTTATATGCGATAAATAACGTTTTTTTTTTATTTTTTAACAATTTCATAAATTGTTATCCGTACTTTTCTCCCTCCCTCCCTCTCTTTCTCTCTCTCTCTCTCTCTCTCTCTCTCTCTCTCTCTCTCCCTCTCTTTCTCTCTCTCTTTCTCTTTCTCTCTCTCTCTCTTTCTCTCTTTCTCTCTATCTCCGGTAATGTTCGTCCGATAAAGCGGTCGGGTCTTTTTATGGCCCCTGAAACATTTATAAGTTCGCCTGATGTAAAAGGAGACAGATAAAAAAAATCTAAATTTTTCAGACCATAACGCACCTACGGGAGATGTAAGCAGTCAAAAAATTACCATTGTAAAGCTGTAAACGAGCGCTAGTAATACGAAATTACGAAGTACTCGTAAAAATGGGAATGATATTTTTGTATCACTCGATGGAAAAAAAATTAACTTTCTTGTTTACGGGCTTTCCTTTGGCGCTTTCGCTGTTTCCAGATAGCTCGTGCGAGCGGGGGCCATCCTAAAATTAGGTCACTTGGGACACCCTCCCCCCCCCCCCACACACACCCCTCGGAAAAAACTGAAACAGTTTTGGAATAATAATAGAAATGAAAACTCCATGAAAAATAAAAACTCGTTTTTTTTTAATATTAATAACCTCCTGTCGGAAATGTGTCACCGTGTAAATATGAAGTCCGCATAAAAAATTTACAGATATTTATTTTATAATCAGTATTATAAATTGTAATTGCTATGAATGTTTTATGAGTTACATTTTATATGTGCATTTATAAAGGATCATTGGTATTAATATCTTAAGGAGCATTTTATACTAGAAAAACCCCTTCAAAAATGATGGCATTTTTAGATAAATATTCAAAAATTATATTTTATACTATAAAAATCCCGTCAAAAATGAGGGCTTTTTTTAAATAAATATTTGAAAAATATTATACAAAAAAAAACATTTATATTGCTAAAAAAAACTTGAATATAAAAATTTTCTGAATTTTCAAACTCTCAATGGAAATTCTGCACGTTTTTGAAGTTTAACTTTTTTTAATTGGGAGATTTCTGTCCGTCAATTTCAGCGCATTTTCTTTTACAGGGATGTTGGTGATGATGATGATGATGATGATGATGATGATGATGATGATGATGATGATGATGATGATGATGATGATGATGATGATGATGATGATGATGATGATGATGATGATGATGATGATGATGATGATGATGATGATGATGATGATGATGATGATGATGATGATGATGATGATGATGATGATGATGATGATGGTGGTGATGATGGTGGTGATGATGATGATGATGATGATGATGATGATGATGATGATGATGATGATGACAAGGATGGTGCTAATGGGAGTGTATGGGGGATGGTGGTGGAAGTGCTGGAAAGAAGAAACGAGAGTCGGTGACTCTTCCTTTGATCTTGTCACACGCCTTAGAGATTTTAACTCCATTTCTATTTTAAACAGCCTCAGTTTTTGCCATCATCATCATCACCACCACGACCACCACCATAATCATCATCATTATCAAAGTGGTTGCCATCATCATCATCGCCATCATCATCTTTTTTAACTTCGTCGTCTTCGTCGTCTTCATCGTCATTATTATTATTATTATCATCATTATTATTTTTATTGCCAGCGTCAACCCCATTTATGCAATCTCAAGTTTTTGTTAGGTTTAAAAATTTTCTGAGTAGTTATAAGAACTTACTAATTTGCAATGACACCATCTTGAACAAAACTGTCTCAAAATTATTATTATTAAAAGTTAAAAAAATAAAAAGAAAGGCAGAATGTTATGAAAGAACAAATTGATATGAAATAAATGAGAGGGAAATATGGAATTGCAACGTCGTTATCGCAGGATTCGCTCTCCTTAAGGAGAAGAATTTGTTTGGGAATGACTTTTCAGCCGGGTGGGTGGTCTGCTCAAGTGGGAGGAATATCAGCTGTACGGATATGAAAATTATAAGGAGAAGATAATGTCAAAGATGACCCGGTGGGAGAGATGATGATGATGATGATGATGATGATGATGATGATGACGAGTAAAGGACAGAAAAGACAATATTGTCGATCTGTTTGTTGAAATTACACATAATACGGAGCTGTGCGATAAACCTGATGAATGTGATGTTGATATGGTTATTGGCACACCTACCTAGTGAATGTGATGATGATGATATAGTTATTAGCACATATATATCTGGTGGCTTGCTGCATGTAGTCGATATAATCTATTAAGTTGATTATTCTGCGATATATATATTTATCATAGATAGATATTATGTGTTTTTTTTGGGCTGGGAGACCGATGTATGCATTGGTGAGTGAGTGGATGAATGGGTGTATGCATTGTTAAATGAGTGAATGGATGGATGGATGGATGGATGGACGGACGGACGGACGGACGGACGGATGGATGGACGGACTGACGGACGGACTGACGGACGGACGGATGGATGGACGGATTGACAATTAGATGGATGGAAGATAGTTAGATGGATGGATGGATGGATGGATGGATGGATGGATGGATGGAAGGATGGATAGACGGACGGACAATTGGATGGATGGAAGATAGTTAGATGGATGGATGGATGATATTTTTTTTAGCTAAATTGAAAGTATAAAAAATTATTCTGCCTTTAATGGAACAAAACTTTAAACCTCTTCAACTCTGAAATCAAATTGTCTCGCACTCAAACTTCCGGTAGAGAGAGCAGCTTGTAAACTTCCGGTTGAATGGATCACGTGTCGTCAGTTTTTTGTTTTTAAAGTTTTTTTCGACCATTAAAATGTTTATTCGGGTTGTTTTCAAAAGTGACAAAATTTTCGAATTCCATTCTTTCGATTTATCTCACACCGGGCTTGTCAATAGAATAGCAACTTTTTTCCAAGTTTTGCTTCAACAAAGTGAAAAATCATTGCGTCAAATATCATCGGTTTCCCTCCACATGAACCATTGGAACAAAAACATCAAAATTGCGCCATCAAAAGTTGCAAATCAATCTTTCACAGTAGCTACTCGGGTTATAGAAACGTTTTACGATCAAGAAACGTTTATATTTTTAAAAGGTCGATAAAATAAATAAATAAACGAAAATAAAAGATACGATAAATCAACTTCACCAGCACATCCCTGAAATGGACGACTTAAACACGTCGCTTTAAGATGGACACAGTTGCTTCAAATCGATGGGGCACTACACCACTGTCGCTCGGACAATATCGATTAGGCTCACAGACATACTACAATCTTTCACATAGAATTACATATATACCTCATAGGAGCGTGAGTACTTTGCACACACACACACACGTACTTACACACACATACATACATACATACATACATACATACATACATACACACACATACACGTGGTGGACACATACACACACATCCACGTGGTGGACACTTACACACACATTCACATGGACACTTACACACACACATTCATGTGGACACTTACACACACATTCATGTGGTGGACACTTACACACACATTCACGTGGACACTTACACACACATTCATGTAGTGGACACTTACACACAGATTCACGTGGACACTTACACACACATTCACTTGGACACTTACACACACATTTGCAGAAGTGCATGCTGCAACAGCCGCAAACTCGTAAATACAGAGATCATACAAAAAAAAAGAAATGATATGGATGCGTGGGAGGATTGCGTGTTAGCATTCATTTTCTTTTATTAGATATTTATTACAGATGTAATTGTAATTTTGTAAATACAAAACACTTTGTCACGTGATTTGGAGATAAAAAGCAAACCTAAAAAATCTGGCTCTTTGTTGTGGCGGGAAACATGAAGGTTGAGCTTTATTTCTGGGGTTTTTTTAAATGACTAAACAGAAAATAATTAATTTTTGAAGAAAAAAAAATTATTAATAGGGGAAAAGCATAACTTCAGGACGTGAAATAGACGAAATAAAAAATAATTTTGTTTCATCATTTGTTTTTTATTTCTCGTTTCATTTCAAATGGCATGTAAAAAAAGAACCCGTCGACTCTTAAAATTTATGCATGGTATGTAGGAATACAAGTAGGCATACGAACAGGCATACTAACAGGCAGACATACAAGCAGGTTGGCAAGCAGGTAAGACAAGCAAGCAGACGAGCAAGCAGACAAGCAGACAAGCAAGCAGACAGACAAGCAAACAGACAGGAAAGCAAGCAGACAGGCAAGTAAGCAGAGAGGCAAGCAGGCAGACAGGCAAGCAGGCAGACAGGATAATAGGCAGGCAGGCTAGTATGCAGACATGCCAGTAGGCAGACAGGCAAGTAGGCAGACAGGTTAGTAGGCAGACAGGCAAGTAAGCAGAGAGGCAAGCAGGCAGACAGGCAAGCAGGCAGACAGGATAATAGGCAGGCAGGCTAGTATGCAGACATGCCAGTAGGCAGACAGGCAAGTAGGCAGACAGGTTAGTAGGCAGACAGGCAAGTAAGCAGAGAGGCAAGTAGGCAGACAGGCAAGCAGGCAGACAGGCAAGCAGGCAGACAGGATAGTAGGCAGACAGGCTAGTAGGCAGACATGCAAGTAGGCAGACAGGCTAGTAGGCAGACAGGCTAGTAGGCAGACAGGCAAGTAGGCAGACAGGCTAGTAGGCAGACAGGCAAGTAGGCAGACAGGTTAGTAGGCAAACACGCAAAGAGGCAGGCAAGCAGACAGACCGGAAGACAGACGGTCGACTAGGATGTCGTACATGTTTGAGATTGAAACTTTCATTTTTATTGTTTTAGTTTTGTTTTTTTCTCTCAATTTTTGACGACTTCACGAAGTGTGCGAGGAAGAAGACATGATGATGAAGAGAAAAAGAAAAAGAGAAGAAAAAAACTTCAAGAAAAAATGTCGATGTCAAAAAGTCAAAAAATTAAATCTTCAAACAGGACTTGGACGCTAAAATAAAAAAAACAATTTAATAAATTAAATTATTTAATACGCAAAAAAATTTTTAATTTCTTACACATTGAATTTAAAAAATAGAATTTACTCGAAAATATGTTTACAAGCAATTCAGTCATTACACTAATTGGAATAGTACAATTATCTAATACGCAACAACTGTTTAATAACGTAAAATATTGTCAATACGCGAGTGTGTACTTGAAATAATATTTCTCCGTAATATCGTTTACATTATGATATTATTACGTAATAAAATATTATTATTATCAACGATATACAATCGACCACCATTGCGAGCTTCTGCGTAAAAAAGTTTTCATTACGTAAACAGAAATTACGGGAACGATGCAAAAAAAACGTAATAATTCCGTTAAAATGTATTATATGAAATTGTTTGTTTTTTTATCATCAAGTTGTAAATGACAGTTTACTTTTTGTAACTCGAACGTTACTTCTCGATGGAAAAAAAAGAGTTAATATGGGAGTTGGAGGAGACGAGAGATAGTGAAAGAAAAAGAGGGAAAGAAAGAGAAAAGAAAAAAAATTAAAAATAGATAAATGGAAACAGAGAGAGAGAAACAGATAGGAGAGAAACAGAGAAAAAAAGAAAAAGAGAGATAGGGATAGATAGATAGATAGATATAGAGAGAGGTAGAAGGAAAGAGAGACAGAGAAAGATAAATATGTTCACGTAGCCAAGTGTCCGAGAAATGTAGTTCATTTTTAACATATGTCATACACACACACACAAATTCACACACAAAACACCCAAATACACACACAAATACACACACAAGCACACACAAATACACACAATCACACACACAAACACACAAATACAGACACAAATACACACACAAGCACACACAAATACACACAATCACACACACAAACACACACAAATTTACACGCGCGTGCACACAAACACAAACCAGTACCGAGAGACACGACAAAGCTACACGACGAGACAAAACAGTACTCGATCCGCCGCCACCGCACAGCAGTTGACCTAAATCGATGAGCAACCTTTGAACTCTGGCACGCTGGAGCTGTGGGGTCACGTCGATTTTTAGGATCGCAACGGTCAATGATTGGGGTCATGCCACCTACGAAGAACGATGTGGCGTAACTCTAATCGATGAGGAAATAATTATAATAACAAGAGGATGGTCATAATTGTGATTTTAATTATTTACAATAAAAACGGAAAAATTTAAAGCTTAATAATATTTATTATATTATTAATAATAACAAATATTAATGTTATTAAATGTGAAAATTACAAATAAATGTTGAGAAAAAATTAAGGAAAAACTACGAAAGTGCGTGTTGTCACGTGATCTGGGGGAATTGTTGATTGTTGAGAAAGTCTGTCTGTGTGTGTGTGTGTGTGTGTGAGAGAAAAAAAAGAAAGTGAAAGTGAAAGTGAAAGAAAGGGAAAAAAAGAGAAAAGAGAAAAAAGAAAAGAAAAAGAAAAAGAGAAAGAGAAAGAGAGAGAGAGAAAGAGAGAGAGAGAAAGAGAAAGAGAGAGAAAGGAAGAAAGGAAGAAAGAGAGAGAATCTGAAACGAGGGAAAAAGCAGAGCAGCTACCAGCAGTGATATTATTTACAACAATAAGATTGATGATAATAATAATAATAATAATAATAATAGTAATTAGAATAACATCAACAACAGTATAAATAACAACAATAATAATAATAATTACAATAATAATAATAATAATAATAACACTGACGACAACACGATTTCGCATTAAAGTATTATTATGCTTTAAAAATCATCTAAAGATAGCCATGGTCGTCATACTCCCGTTCGTGGTCCACCTATATTAGTCTCTATGTACGTATGAAGGGGTCAGCGGGGCTCGAGGTCAAATCTTTTTCACTGTAGACTTCCGTTCTGTATTTTATGTCAAGGTCTGAGAGATGCCGAAAGTCGAACCGAACCTGTTTTGCTGTGCTGACACTTGACGACACGTACCCTCGCCCTCATCGGGAGAGCAGCGGTTGTCGCGGGACCAGTGGTGTGACATTTGACGACACCGTCTTTCACCCCTGGTGAACTGCTGTCCTGAGACCAGTGTGGTGACATTTGATGACACTGTCCCCCACCCCATCGGAGGTGTGGTTGTCCTGAGACCAGTGTAGTGACATTTGACGAAACAGTCACCCACCCCCTGGAGAGCTGTTGTCCAGAGACCAATGTGGTGACATTTGATGACACACCCCTTCCTCCCATCGGGGGTGTGGTTGTCCTGAGACCAGTTAACTGGCCGTCAAAAGAGATGAATGTTAAAAAATTGCTAATCTGTTTTTTTTTCATTCTGTTTATCGTTTCTTCTTCTTCGTTTTTATTAACGGATATTACGAAGTTATTTATTTCGCAATGCGGATGCGTTATAGTCATCCGTCAGCCATGTGCCTATATTCATCTGTGTGTATGTGTGTTTATATGTGCAAATGTAAGAGTATGTGTATGTTTAAGTGTATGTGTATGTTTAAGTGTATGTGTATTTTTAAGTGTATGTGTATGTGTATGTGTACGTGTATGTGTACGTGTATATGTACGTGTACGTGTACGTGTGCGTGTGCGTGTGCGTGTGTGTGTGTACGTGTACGAGTACGTGCATGTGTATGTGTATGTGTACGTGTATGTTTAGATGTATGTGTATGTGTATGTGTATGTGTATGTGTATGTGTATGTGTATGTGTATGTGTATGTGTATGTGTATGTGTATGTGTATGTGTATGTGTATGTGTATGTGTATGTGTATGTGTATGTGTATGTGTATGTGTATGTGTACGTGTATGTGTATGTGTATATGTATGTGTATCTGTATGTGTATATTTATGTGTATGTGTATTTGAAAACGAATGCTTCCATTTTAGTTTCAGAAAGTCATCATCTCCGTTTCGTCTTCGATTTTGATCCTCCCTCGAACTCCTGACCTAACCTGAAGAACATAAATAAAGTTACAGTCTGACACAGCCAAAGGAACTTTATCGTTCGATATCATGATAGTACAGCCGATTGTACCCAATAGTTGATGTTATTTTATTCGATTCTTAGAATGTCATTAACATATAAAAGCAGTTTGGTGTATTATTCATTAATAAGCAACATAAAACAAATTATCTTTTGTTTTGAAAAAAGTCTAAACGTCAAATAAAACAGCTAGATATAATAACATTTATTCTATTTTTATTGAGATGCTGAAAAAGTTATTTAAAACATTAGAAAACAATCATCTTCAGCAACAGCTACATCAACATCAAAAGCAACAACATCACCACCACCAGCAACAACATCACCAGCAACAACAACAGCAGCAGCAACAAAAACAACAGAAAAAATAAAAACAACAACATCATCAACAGCTGAATACACAAACAAAAACAACAGAATCACAACAAACATTAACCCCAGCAAATAGTAACAATATCAACCGCAACAACATCAGCAAAAACTACAAAAACATCATCAACATCAACAAATGCAACAAAAACAACAACAACATAAGCAATAGCAGCAGCAACATCAGCAGCAACAACATAATCAATAGCAGCAGCAACATCACCAGCAACATCAGCAGTAGCAGCTGCATCATCACCAGCAACATCAGCAGCGGCAACAACAACAGCATCAGCAGTAGCAGCAGCAGCAACAACAGAATCACAAATAACAAGCACAGAAGATGTAATAACCCCTTATGGTTCAATCGACCTTATTGCACAGGAGCTTCTTGAGGTCGACGCGGAAGTTGCGGTTCATGAACGAGTAGATGATCGGATTGGCCACGTTGTTGGCGAAGTACAGGTAGAACAGGTAGACCTTGTAGTCTATCAGCCGGATGGCTGACAGGAACGCCGGGGTAAAGGTCGCAAAGAAGATGACGGTGACTACAAACAGCATGGCGGCTGTTTTCATGTTCGCCAGCATCGTTCCGTCTACCATCTGCTTTTTGCTCTTGCTGAACCGCTGGCGCCGCTGGGCCAGAGCCTTCTGCAGTTCGACCCGCTGCTGCTGCTGCTGCTGCTGGAGCTGGCCGGGGTCGGACTTCGTGAACTTTGACCTGATCGAGGAGGTGACGAAGGTCAGTGTCATCGACTGTCTAGACGCAGGCGGCGTCGGCACGGCGTCGCTCGGGCTGCTGACGACGGTGGTGACCGCACGGTCGACTGTGTTGTGGATGGCGGTCATTGCGGCACGGTCGAGCGGAGTGTAGTTGGGGGTTGACTGGCAGCCGGGGTCGCATTCGGCGGTGGTCGTCGTAGGAAGACGGTCGATGCGTGAGTTGTTGTTGAGAAGGCAGTGCTTGTTGTCGTCGCTGTCGAATGATTTGTCGGCTTTTTTACCTTCTTCATTTAGCAGCTTCTGCTCTTGGCCGCAGGTACCATCAGCAGTAGCGCTGTTGTCGACACCATGACCACCACCACCACCACCGCCGCCATCACCACCACCACTACAACCACCACCGCCGCCGCCGCAACCGTTATCGTCGTCGAGAACGACTTTGTTTTGATTGATTTCGCCATCGCTTGTCTCCTTGGCGAGAGCCGCCGATTTCTCTTCCAGGTCGAAATTGATGGCGTTGGTAATTCGTTCGGCCATCTTGGCTTTCTCCTGGGCCTGACGGACCTGGACGAGGCAGGCGCTTTTCTGCTTCTGCCTTCGCGCCCGTCTGGGAGGGGGGCGTCAAAGAGTAACAAAAAAAAAATTTCAACACTAATATTGAATAATAATAATAATATTATTATTTGTTTAAGGTTAGTGAAAGAAGTTAGTTAACCCCGTGAGACGCTCAACCTGTAAACTCCTTGCTTAAGGAAGCTACACTGCTGTCGCCGGCTTACAAGCTGACAGGCTAGCGCTTTACCGTTGTACCACCACCGCCTATTAATAATAATAGTAATGATGGAAATAAAATTAATGATGGTGATGATGATAACAGTGATGATGATGATGATAATAATTATACAAATAATATATAAATTGCGATTATGATATCAATATTAATGATAAAAATAACAATGGCTGCAATTTGTTTAGCGACGAGCGTTCAGTGTTGACACACACATAAATTACTCGAGATCGAGAATTGAGAGTTTGAAAGGAATCAATTACGGATGATTAAGACGGATGACGGATGAGATCCGGACGGATACGGCATTAAGGATGATCCGTTTGCTCTGTAGATACGTCTGCCGTGGGATTCTAGATATCCATGGTATGGAGGAAGGGAGATACATACGTGGTAACTCTGCTTGGTTCGTGGTGAAAATTAATGGGTCCTGCTTCATCTGACACGTCTTTATGACACATCATTATCGAAGTAACGGTTGGCAGCCATTTTTAATCGCACGGGTGCGTTCATTTATATAATATAATATAATATAATATAATATAATATAATATAATATAATATAATATAATATAATATAATATAATATAATATAATATAATATAATATAATATAATATAATATAATATAATATAATATAATATAATATAATATAATATAATATAATATAATATAATATAATATAATATAATATAATATAATATAATATAATATAATATAATATAATATAATATAATATAATATAATATAATATAATATAATATAATATAATATAATATAATATAATATAATATAATATAATATAATATAATATAATATAATATAATATAATATAATATAATATAATATAATAAAATATAATATAATATAATATAATATAATATAATATAATATAATATAATATAATATAATATAATATAATATAATATAATATAATATAATATAATATAATATAATATAATATAATATAATATAATATAATATAATATAATATAATATAATATAATATAATATAATATAATATAATATAATATAATATAATATAATATAATATAATATAATATAATATAATATAATATAATATAATATAATATAATATAATATAATATAATATAATATAATATAATATAATATAATATAATATAATATAATATAATATAATATAATATAATATAATATAATATAATATAATATAATATATTATAATATAATATAATATAATATAATAAATACAAGGAAACTAACCTTTTCATGACGGAATGATAGATGAGAGAATAAAGAATTATAACGATGGCAAGGTAGACGAGGTACAAAGCATTGCTCAGCCTCTGGAAATGCAGCTGGAACTCCTGGCTGAGGATCAGATAATTCTCCTGACAGTTTCCAACGTTCACTAACTCCCTGTTCACGGATGTCTCGTTGTAGGAGCGGTTGTCGTAAGGTAGATCGGTGGGGGAGACGAAACTGAACGTGCTGTTATGAATGGAGTTCTTTTCTGTTTGTTCTCTAACGAAGAGCTCACTCGAGCCGTTAAACCAGAAACTGGTCGCGTTTTCGCTGACAGTATCGGTAGAGTTAGAGACTCCGTGCAGAGTTGAATTGCCGATCTTTTCAGCAAAAACGCCATGTGTCAGGGCAATGCAAATACCAAGAGCAGTTGCCCCGAAAGCCAGACATCCGAGGACGTATTTAGCCCTTTTCAGAGTTAGCAGCCTGAGAAAAGGGTAGCAGATGCAGAAGTACCTCTCGAGCGCAATGGCGACCATGATCAGTGCCGAAAAGTGGATCATGCCTCCGTTCAGCATCATGTAGCCTTTGCAGAGGAAGTCTTGAGAAACCTTAAAGTCCTTGAACTCCATGAACATGGTGATGGGGATGAGGATCAGACAGGTAGTAAAGTCGACAATGGCGAGGACGATTATAAAGAAGGTTGACACCTGGAAAAATCGTAATTCTCCGTCAGAGCCAAGTAACGAAAATAAATACCATTTCAGAACAACACCGCTCAGCAAATATAAATCTTTTTTTCATTTAAATTATAAATATAAATCTTTTTTTTCATTTAAATTCTCCTGAAATAGAAGCAGTTTCGCTATTTATTTTTTTTTAAATTCAATTTAAGCATTTTAGCTTCGAGGAATAAGACAAAGCACTCCACTCTTTGACGACTAGAATGGAGGAAAGATTTTAAGCAACGAAAAAAAACACCTAATGGAGAAAAAGGTAAAATTTACTGTGCGCCTCACAATTGAAAAAAAAAACTATTTAAAACGTCGCTTTTAAATCTGAGAAGATAAAGAACCGAAACTGAAACTGAATTTCTAAATGGAAAAAACAAAATGAAAAGCCCTTTTTTCCGACAAAAAAGGGCGATTAATATTCGTTATCGTCTTTTTTTATTTAAATTTGTTTTAGTTTCAGATGAAAAAGTTTAAAAAAGTCCTGAATCACTTTCCCTGACCCAAATAACCTTAGCTGACTTTTTGTGACCTTTTCTGAACTCAATGACTTCTATAAAACTTCAATTCATTCAACTTTTATTAACACTTTCTTTTATCCAGTTTTTTCTTCTTTTTTTCTTCTTTTTCTTTTCTTCTTCCTCTTATTCGTCTATTGTTTCTTTTAATTGCTCGTTACACGATGTTTTCCCATGTCCCCATTACTTTCCAAAGGTGGGCACAGGTTGGGTAGACCTATTTGGTGGGTCTATTTTTTTTTAAATACGAGTGAGTTGGGTTGGGATGAAATAAAACTTAAAATTTTCAATTTGAAAAAAATAATTTAACTGCGACTTTGGGTTAGGTTGGGTTGGGTTGAGTTGAGTTATAAAATTTAACTTTTCAGGCGGGTTGAGTTGGGTTGGACTAAGAAAGTATAGGTTGAGTTGGGGTAATGTTAGGTTGGGCTGAAAAAGTGGGGGGGTTGGATTGGGTAGAGTTGGGTCGCCAAAAATAGTTCCATGTTCACTTCTGTTACTCCCCATGCAACTGCTTTATTACACGCTCTCTGATACAGTTCACAGCTACCATGATTATATTGATATTTGTATAGTTAACTAATTACTATTCAAGTAATTTTCAATTACCAATATTAACCAAGTTACCAAAACTAAACTAAACTACGTTATTTTAATAAATTAGTAATATGTTTGAAATTTTGTAGGCTGTTTTGATAACAGATTCAAAGATTATGTCAAATTTTACAAGCTAACTTCATATTCCAAAATTAAACAAAATGAGTTTATCCATTCTTATTTTTAAATTTTTAAAAGAAACCAAAGCTTGAGTAAATTTATTCCTCTCTTTACTTGTATTTAAAAAAACACAGGTGTTTAAGTGTATTTTATTACCTGCATTGCAAATTGTTGCTTTGTTAAGAGTGGAAGTGTTTTTTTGTTTGAATGTTTGAGAGGAACAAATCCGAAGTTGAAATAAAATTTAAAAATAAAAGTTTTTTTTTTTTTGCGAGAAGTAATTCGCACTCAAATCGCATAAATATATAATAGTTTAAAACGTTGTTTGAAAATTTTTTAATGGTGCAATAAAAATAAATAAATACGAAAATTTCATAAATACATGCATAAATAAATAAATAAATGAATATATATATAAATTAATTAATAAATAAAAAATAGATAACAAAACAAAACAAAATTTTAAATAAATAAATAAACATAGAAATATGTAAATAACTAAATTTGTAGAAAAAAAAGTTTTTATTTTTCAATCAATAGATATGTTTTAAAAATAAAGAATTTATAAACATATATATATGCACAATACATTTTAACAAAATCTTAAATGCAAAACAAATACAGGTTTTAAAAAATGTTAAAAATGGATTCTTCTATCAAATTTAAAGCTGCTTAAAAACAGTACTTTTTCCATTCTTGTTTTCCATTTTTCCATTAGTAAGATAAGCTGTGTAACATGACGAATGCTACCGACGTACGATATTCCAATGCGATAATATCCGTATATGGGCGAAACAAGAAATATAATCATTGTCATCATCATAATTTCCATTTTCTATTATCTTCAGGAAAAATCCAGCGTCATCGTCGTCGTCGTCGACGTCTTCATCATCATCATTATTACCACCATCGTTACCCTCATCATCATCATCATCATCATCACGATCATCATCATCACGATCATCATCATCATCATCATCATCACTATCGTCTTAATTCCAAGTACTATCACTTTTGCTTTCAAAAATTTACAATAAAAAATAAGTAAACACACACACACACACACGACAATACTACTCCGTATAAAGCGATCAAAATTCGTACAATGATTGATGGAGCGGATGTACGGAGCGGTTTTAAGCGGATGCGATTGATCGATCGGTTCGCTCCTTTGCTGCATTTGTTGAGCTTGTAGTCGGCGAGGGATATCTCATTTTTTGTAGAGCTCAAGTACCAGCTACCAAGTCATATCGCTCGCTCAGCGCTCTCGAATGTGCTGTCTTCCAATGCGCGTTTCGACCGCCTTGGTTGTCATCGGTTCGAATCTCGACGCGTTTAAAAGCCATCGTCAGCTTCGCACTCATCGTCATCGTCATCATCATCATCATCGTCATCTTCGTCGACGTCGTCGTCGTCGTCGTCGCCGTCGTCGTCGTCGTCGTCGCCGTCGTCATCGTCATCGTCGTTGTTGTCATCATCATTATCATTAGCGGAATCAAACGTCCATGACATAAAGAAATAACTAAACAACAAAAACGAACCTTAAAGCTGATTTATAGCAAAAAAATTTACACTCATCGACCATTCTTCCTTCCTTGCTTATCTCCTCCTCTTTTTCTGTTACTACTCCCTTCTAAATTTCTAAACAACGTAAACAGAATTTGCAGCCTCAAATTAAATCTCTGTCTTCTCTAGATTTTTCTTTAAATCTCAAAAAAAAAATAAAAATAAAAATATTAAAAAAAAATATCGCCACTTGGATACGTTTTCCGTTTTTTCCAGTCAAAACTTTGCCGAAAACCTCAGTTAGTTTCTTCCTGTCTCCGTCATTTATTGTCATGCATAAACGTGACTTGAGTCAGAAGCAAGCAAACACGTCACCACAACATGCACATTCTCTTCACTGACTGATTTCACGTTACAACTAGCCAGCTAGCTATCAGACTAATCCCAATCGGGCTAACGAGATGACATCTTTCGAACACCCTGCTGCATTTCCCCCTCCCCCCCACTCCTCACCTACTCATGAACGGCTACTGGGGAGCTATCGCGGCTAGCGAAAAGCTCTTTCGGATTTTCTCCATTTCAGGTTTTATCGGCTTTCAAGAGCCGCGTTTGTCTTTTTGTTTTATGTTATTTCATTTTTATTTCTGTTTTATTTTTATTTTATTTTTTAAAATTTTTATGTAATTTTTCACTTTTTATTTTTATTTTTTTTCATTCTTCACTTTATTTTCATTCAATTTTTTTATTTTTTTTTCTTATTTCTTATTTTGTTTTTGTTTCTAATTCGTCTCATATTCGCTTTTATTTTATCATTTAAATTTAGTTAATTCTCCTTTATTTGATTTTATTTGATTTTACTTTAATTTAATTAATTTATTTTTTCATTTCAATGTATAAATAGAAGCAGAAAGATTCAGAGAAAAAAGAAAGAGTGAGAGCATGGGAGAAACATAGAAAAAAGAAAAAGAGAAAATGGCAGAAGCAAATAGGAAGACAGGGAGCGACTTTTTTTGGTGAAAATGACATTGAAGTGGCCTCTTGTTGTATCGTAGCAATTGATAAATGTTTTTCTCTTATTTTCATTTAGAGCTGCTTGAGCTTGCCATGTGCCAATCATCGTCCAATCATATCATATCTTGGTCGCTAGTAGAAGGACAGTTGTAGATGATGTTGGTGCTGATGATGATGACGATGACGATGCCGATGACGATGACGATGACGATGACGATGACGATGACGATGACGACGACGATGACGATGATGATGATGATGATGATGATGATGATGATGATGATGATGATGATGATGATGATGATGATGATGATGTTGATGATGATGATGATGATGATGATGATGATGATGACGACGACGACGACGACGATGACGATGACGATGACGATGACGACGACGACGATGATGATGATGATGATGATGACGTTGATGATGATGTTGACGACGATGATGGTGGTAGTGGTAGTGGTAGTGGTGGTGGTGAGGATTGTGGTGGTGATGATGATGATGATGCCCGCTGGTAATATCTCATCAAAAATGTTTTATTCAGAATTCTAATTCTTCTTCATTTAATAAGTTTTCCAGTTATTTTATAATCCTGCTTTTCATTTGCATTTTCTCTTTCTTTTACAAATTTTCAACATTTTACAAAAAAACACTTTTTCATAAATAAATTTCAATTGAATTATAATGAGCTCATTTTGTTTTCTAAATAAAATAATGTGAAACCACAAAGCTATCTCTCTTATTATTTACCTCCTTTTCTCTATTTTCCACCTCTCTCTCTCTCTCTCTCTCTTTCTCTTCCTGCCAACATATATTCAGTATCTTCTTTATTTCACTTCCATTGTCTTCCAATGTCTGTCATGTTTTGAAAACAAGTTATTCTTTATTTCCACATACCTGAATCAGCCCCGTGTACCATGTATATACATACATCTTCATTTCTTTCATTACATCTACATTCTACTTATGCATATCTCATTTTATCTACCCATTTCTATCTATTTCGCATTCCGTCTATATATCTTTTTGTATCTCTCATTATTTCTACATACTTTTTCGTATCTCTAAATTTCCCTACGTATCTTCTTGTATCTCTCAATCTATTTGCATATCTCTTTGTGTCTCTCAATCTATTTACATATCTCTGCATATCTCCAATTTTATTTACATATCTCTGCGTATCTCCCATTTTATCTCTGTGTAAATGAAACCAAAATTCTTTCCTTATTACCTTTCTACACTGCACAAAACTCGGAAAGTTCTTTCAGTTTCGTCGACCAAATATTTATATATAAATATATTATTTTTTAAAAACTATAAAAGTTTAAATCATAAAAGTTTTATTATCTTCGTTGGGGTTCTGAATTTTTTCTTTTTTTTTAGTTTTCTTAATTACTTCAATTATTTATTTTATTTTATTTATTTATTTATTTATTTTATTGGTATATTTATTTATTTTTTTTTAGTTTTCTTAATTACTTCAATTCTTTATTTTATTTTATTTATTTATTTATTTATTATTCGTAATATCGAGGTTTGTAAGAATTTTAATTAGTTAACTTCCAGTTAATTCGTTTCATTCGGTCTGACTTAATTTTATGCGAACTTATTTACGATTTCGTTTTAACAATCACACAAACACACACACACACGAACATACACACACACATACACACATACACATATACACACAGAAACGTAAATGCGCCTCATAGTAGGTGGTCTTCGAGATTAAAATCTGAAAATCGACCGAAAAGATATTGCAAAAAAGAAATATAAAAAAAAACAATTGCAACAAACCGTAATCTCAACCAAAGCACAGTATAATAACGACTACTCGTGCGTTTAAGATTACATTATCTATTACGACGCTTTGACATCAATAACCACCACGGATATCTTGATACCCAAGCAACACGGTCCATAACCCATTCCAGTAGGCCAAGACAATTCAGCCAATTAAATCATAGGACATAAAGACCTTTTTAAATATGATATAACTAGTATAACTACTGATGTTTTTGCAGTTTGTTACATCAATTCACTCGTAATCATGATATAATAAGCAACAAAGATAAAAAAAAATAGACTTACTAGAGTAGGTTGTGGATCCAGTAATTATATCAAGATACCCTTGCAATAACCCCCCACCCCCCATCCATTCTCCTTAGAAATAAAAAAAACCACCCCACTTTAATTTCTTCCCAAATTTTTGTTTTGGAGAAACGCCCACAAATAGATATAGATACCTGTTTATCTTTCTTCCTGTAGAAAACGATGAGGACGAGTGCGTTGCCAGCAGTGCCAACAACTGAGAGGAAGGTGAGGTAGGAGCAGAGAATGTACCACTCGGTGTGAGTCATCGCGTCGCTACCCATGTCGGAGGCGGTGGTGGCGGTGGTGGTGGTGGATTGTGCTGCTGTCGCGGTGGCGGTTGCTGCGGTAGTCGTCGTAGTAGCGGCGGCGGCGGCGGCGGCTGTGAAGGCTGCCGTCGTTGTAGTTGATGCGGTTGATTCAGCTGTCGCTCGAGTTGAACGTCGAGTGTGAACGTGTTTGATTTCAGGACAGAAGCAGTAGAAGGTGTAATAATGAAGAGGAGAACGATGAGAAGTTGTAGTAGCAGTAGTGGCGGTCGGTGTGGCTGCGGCAGTCGAAGCGACACCGCCCTTGGTCGCCGCGATGTCAACGTCCTGATTGCGACTTTATGATGATGGAAGCAGGCGGAACGACGCGCTATAAAATTCCTCAGAATTGAGATTGGCTATGTCGAACGCGCAGAGAGGCGCGGCGGTGATGGAAACTATCCTTAGGAGAGACGAAACGATGACAACGTTGAATTAAAAATCTTTTAAATGAAAAGACGAGAAGAAGAAAAAAAGAAGAAGAAGAATTAATTCATCATCGCTCTCACTGACGAAATCAAGATCGCTCTTCAAGATCGAATTCTTCCTTCTTCGGGTCGAACCCGGTACGTTGAACTATACGAAGACAGCAGCACCGGTAGCTACATCTTTCGATACGGTGAATCGGCACCATTAGGTGCGGAGCTAAATTACGGAAAGAAAAGGTTTTAATTCCTTCCCG
>OZ022242.1:37591072-37596072 GCA_963978895.1 Erpobdella octoculata | reverse complement strand
GTTATTGTAAACAATTGACGATGAATAAACATTTCCGTGAGATCGTTTGAGTGTTGTTGTTGTTTGTGTGTGTGTGTGTGGGTGGGCGTGTGTACGTGTGTGTGTGTGCGTGTGTGTGTATGTGTGCGTGTGTGTGCGTGTGTGTGTGTGTGTGTAGTCGTGTGTGTGTGCGGGTGTGTGTACGTGAGTTTAATTATATTATCGTGTGTGTGTCTGTGTGTTTTTACTATTACAATGTTTTTATCCGCGTAATGTTGCAATTAAATTTTAGAACATTTTCCGACAAGCTACAAATTAAATATGGCTATAATAGAGAATAATAAATGAGGTTTTTGTAGATGCACCAATCGTTTTTTTTTGTTTTATAAGAATTAGAAACTGTTATAAAGTCTTTTACCAAAGTGTGAATAATTTATTCAGAAATTCTGCCAGACTAATAGGAAAAATATTTTGCAGTTTTTAGTGTGCAAGAAAATTTTGTTTTAATAAAATGTAATTTTTATGATGTAGAATTATTATTGTGTTATACTTTGAGTTATTGCAATATCGCGTATTTGTGTTAGTGTAATATCGCCGTGATATATGTTACTTGTTTTATTGGTCTTATTAAGAAAATGGGAAATAAATAATTATTAGTTTTTTATTCTTAGATTTGTTGATAGCCATCTCATTTTCTCTGAACTTTTTTGGTTTATTTTGTTTATATTTGTTCATTTAATTATTGACGTTCAGCTTTAAACTGTTATGCCTTCAATAACTGGTAAAAAAATATACATGTAAAAAAGTTTTCAAAATTTATTCAAAATATAAACCCCCGTTTCTCATTTAACTCCACAACTCCAGTGATGACCTTGATCCTATATACACCACCTTCCTTGACCCACACACTTCTCTTCTTGACCCAAACACACTCTCTCCTTGATCCATACACCACTCTCCTTGACCCATACACACCTCTCCTTGACCCATAAACCACTCTCCTTAACCCATAAAACACTCTCCTTGACCAATACACACCTCTTCTTCACCCATACACCACACTCCTTGACCCATACACCACTTTCTTTGACTCATACACCCCTCTCCTTAAACCCATACACCCTCTCTCACCCTGGACTGCACCTTTGACCCCCCGGATCAATTTCCACCGGATGGAATTCCAGATTAAAAGCTGTTTTTCTTTTCCATCTTCAGAGAATGAATGGACGATTCGCATTCGCCTTTAATTAGTTTGGGTGGAAAAAAACTCATTGCGTTCAGTTCCGTTTTCTCTCTTTTAAATCGCGTTCGTCCTTGAAGCGTGGGTGGACATGCGTTGGTGGGCATGCGTGGGTGGGCATGCGTGGGTGGGCATGCGTTGGTGGGCATGCGTGGGTGGGCATGCGTTGGGTAGGCATGCGTGGGCGTGTGTGCGCTTCTGTGTGTTTGTGTTTAGTTCGTGTGTGTTTGTGTTTGTGTGTTTGTGTGTTTGTGTGTGTGTGTGAGTAGCTGTGCGTATGTGTTGTTGTAGTATGTGATTTAATGAAACCACATCAAATACATACATGTAAGCGCTTTTATGTAAATAAAAAATTATCTTAGAAAAAATTCATTAAACCGATTTAATGGCGGAATGGCGGAAGAAATAATTGATTATATTTTGTAATAAATATTTCAGTGGTTTTTCAGCTTAATCTGAAATTATAGTCTCGGATGAGCGAACACGCTGAGAGAGAAAACTGAGAAAACTACAAGTTAAAAATCGATACCCCTGAAGATAAATTGCAATTAATTTTCTTTTCTCAGAAAAAAATCAGTTTTTAATTTTCAAATAAATCATTTTCGAGCAATATTATTATTTTTTCTTCATTTAATATTTTACCTATTTAAAAAATCCGTTTTTAAATTTCAAATAAATCATTTTCATTTTCGAGCAATATTAATATTTTTTCATCATTTAATATTTTTTCTATTTTAAAAAAAAATTATTTGCAGAAAATTCTAGGAACGACATGCAAGAGCAAAGAAACGTCGCATGAAACATTCTCGGTATCTGATGACGAAGGTATTCATAAAGAGCTTTTCCCGTATCTGATCCTGTAATTAACCATGTAAACATTCATGCGTGTGTATAATATGCGTGTGCGTGTGAGTGTGTCTGTGTGTGTATGTGTGGCAGCGCCCTTAAAGGTCAGAGTTCACAGGTAAGAAGTTATCTCACGAAGTACAGGTTTTACTTAACCATCCAGATTTCTAATTATAAGATGTGGTTCATAAAGGAACACAGCTGTCACCCTTGGTAGTTGCGACATATACGATCTATTGGCGGATAGCCTGAGGAGACGGAACTTCACGATCGGCTAGAAACAGCGGACTGTCTTGCCCTAAAAATCTTTTGTGGCTTGATCGTCATCGGTGCTATCAATTTTAGTGATGAAGTCCTGGTTCTGACGTGTTGTAAAAATCTTCCCTTCCCCAAGGTATTGAAACTTATGCCCGAAATCTGGCAAATTTCTTGCCCTAGCTGAGATTAAACCTCCCGAGACTACAAACCGCTTGATAGCGGAGTTTTTCTTTATCGCACGATATTTTATTCGGATAATAATTTATATCGTCAAGAAAAAAAGTGGGCGCAGCATGAATTTTTGTTTACGTTTTCAAGCCGATTTCTGCTGTGCGACTGCTGTCGTTGGTCGTAAACAAACTTCCGAGACGTCACTCACAGACACGTCAGTCACACACACACCTATCAGTCAGACACACACATCAGTCACATACACATCAGTCACACATACACATCAGTCACACACAGTCACATACACGTCAGTCACACACACAGTCACATACACATCAGTCACACACACATCAGCAAACACACACATCAGTCACACACACAAACACACACATACACACATCAGTCACACACACTGTCACATACACGTCAGTCACACATACACATCAGTCACACACAGTCACATACACGTCAGTCACACACACATCAGTCACACACACAAACACAAACATACACACATCAGTCACACACACACACACCCATTCAAGCATCGTGACGTTTTTACACTCGCCATGTCACCGCGGAAGTTTACAGACAGAAGAAATTGCAAAAAGAGACAAAGAAAAAAAAACTTTTAAAAACATTAAACAAAGAACAATAAAAACGTCCAATGGTGACCGCTCTCTCCGGGAAGTATTTTTATTCTTTGTTGGCTAATGAACGAAGAGAGTATGACTCACCCGGTGCTACAAAACCAACCGGGTTATTATTGACCATTACTTTATTTTCGCTTGAATAATTAATATTAATTAGCAAGTTTATTTTTTCAAACGTTTTTGTAAATTATTATTACACAACCATTGAAAACTTCAAATTAATTCGAATCGTTATTTCTGGAGTAACACGGCTTAAAATTATATAAACCACGGATTAAAACGGATTAAAATTCAATTCAATTACGGGATTGAAATAAAACTGAGGCCTTATCTTAAACCGCGAGATGTGAAGACTACAAAACTGTTGACTAAAAACTAAAAGCGGTTTCCAAGTAGAGGTGTTCGCCGCCGCCGAGATTTTTGCGGCGGCCGATGGTTTTTGAAATTGATGTTTTTTGGCTGATCATTGATGCAAATAATCATATATATTTATTCCTCTGTCTTATTGGAAAAAAAACTATCGGAAGTTTTAGTGACTTTTCAATTTGCTATTCTTCTATAGCATATCGATGAGACAAAATCAATTTTATCTGTATACTCTACTTAAACATTCTCGACTTTCATTATTAAAAACGGAATTAAAATAGTTATATCTGCTATCCCCCAGGTCATCAGTTTTTTGTGATCAAAAATGAAAAAGAGATTTTTCAAATTTTAATTTAAAAAGTACCAACCTTCCGGTAATAATTTGTTTTGGAGCAAGGAGTAAAAGAGGTTTTCAAAAAAAATGGGATTTTTTTTAAAAATTGGTGGGCATTCAGAACAAGTTGCCACCCCCCCCCCCATTCCAAGGTTTTGCTGAAATGACTTCATTGATATTAAAAAATCGAAAATAACAAAAAACAAAGACTAATAAAGTCGCATAGGTAATAAAATTTTAAAGAACTGCCTATTTTGTTCTTTTAAAAGCTCCATTGGTTTTAAAACGCCACCAAACGCCGCCGCCTCCACCGTCAATAGACAGGCGCCACGGCAGCCGGTTATAGCTGGTCAGCGCGCCACCGCCGGCGATCGAAACAGACCGGCGCGCCGGCGCTGACTATATGAAGTCAGCGCGCAGCTATATTTCAAAGTATAGAACCGATTGGTGGTCACTTGGCGGTCAGTAAATTAGTTGAATGAGAGAGCAAAAAAGACTTTACTGAAGTTTGATTGTCGGCTAATGGGCAGAAAATTAGTTTCCGTTTTATGAAAGACTGTCTTGGAAACTATGCAGCTGCTGCCTCGAGCAGGTGGTCCTCGGTCTCCTTGGCGCCGATCTCGTGGCGTCTCCTGAATATTTCGGCTTCAAAAACAGGCGACTCAAGTCTCGTTACAGAGGCTATGATAGTTTGGTAAAGACTTTGAATTTTTTATGTAATTTCGGTTATTAAATGTGTTTTAATTTTCCATGGGCGTCAGGAAGTGTCTGTGAATATGCGAATATGTGTAAAAGTAATAAACGCTTACACATACTCACAGAGAGAATACACAGTAATTTATTACATTGTATAATACTTTTATTACATTTATTAGATTTATTACACTTAATACATTTATTAAATTTATTACACTTGATACATTTATTAAACTTAATACATTTAATACATTTATTAAACTTATTACATTTAATACATTTTATAGATATATTAAAAAAATTATATTTATTATACTTACTACATTTTTGCATTTATTACATTTATTACACTTCTTACGTTTATTGCATTTATTACATATATTACAATATTACACACTGACAAATATGTCAGCATCTACAAGTATCTTTCTTTCTCTCTTTCTATTTTTTTTCTTGT
>OZ022242.1:37526072-37586072 GCA_963978895.1 Erpobdella octoculata | reverse complement strand
TCATCATCATCACTATTACCACCATCATCGCCACCACCACCATCATCATCAGGATCATGATCATCATCATCATCATCATCATCATCATTATCATCATCATCATCACCATCATCATCACTACCATCAACATCTCAACATCGTCATCAAGACGGAATTAATTCCAGCTTGGATATAAAAAAAAATGTCATTAGGGGTTTATTTCAGTTTCTGACTGACAATCAATCAATGGCTGACAGCCAATCGGCAAATATTTGAAGTTTTTGGGGTTCATTTTTTAATTCTTATTTTTTATTTTTTAATTCTTATTTTTTATTTTTTAACTCTTATTTTTAATTTTTTAATTCTTATTTTTTAATTTTTAATTCTTATTTTTTTTTTTTTAATTCTAAAATATAATTTTTTCGTTGTTTTGTTTCAGTTGAAGATAAGTTTCGAGTTAATAAATTACTTTTAAACTCTCATTTCAGTGTTTTATAGAAATTTTACCGGTTAAACGTCTAACGGCAATTTAATATACACGGCTATATATATAAATTAAATTAAGTTTGAATACACCATTTTTTTATTACGTCAGTTGTATACATACCAACATATATAAATACTCACATGTGTATTTATGTGTATTCGTGTACCAATGTGTATAAATGAACTCATGTGTTTTAGTATTCTTATGCGTAAACCTGTACTATATTTATTTGTATATTATACCTAATATGTAATCAAACAACAATTTCACAATGTCTATAAATACACCTCTATATAGTGAATATACAACACGTGGGTATATATAAAAATTCAGATTTTAAAATATAATTAAACATTTCTTATAATAAAACATTTTAAAACATAAAATACTCTAAAATCATTTATAACTTTCTTAATTTACAACAGCACCATCAGCAGCTGCTGCTCTTAACAAACAGCAGAAGAAGAGGTCAGAGGTTACGAAGCAGCTGGGCAAACAGCAAGCCGGCCATTTGTTACTTGTTGACATTGGCGTCAAATATAAGACCAATTGTGTGTGTGTGTTTTTGAGAGGTTTAGGGAAAAGGGAAAAACCCAGGGTAAATAATGCATTGTTATATGGATATTGACAATAATAATATTAATAATAATAAATTTGTTTTTTATAATAATTTTTTCACTCTTTCGCTTCCCTGTTTTTTATATTTTGTCATGACTTTTAATTAAGTGGGAGTAGTAGTGTGTAGTAGTGTGTAGTAGTCAACGTGAAGTACGTGTACGTGAAGTACGTGTACGTGTAGTACGTATACCCGTGTACTTGTAGTAGTGTACGTGTAGTACGTATACCCGTGTACTTGTAGTAGTGTACGTGTAATAGTTCACGTATGTTGTTGCTTAAGTTTACGAACTTTGTGCCTGGAATAAATATGTTTGTGGGTGGAGTTGTGGAGTGAGGTTAAGGTTAGATGGAGGGAAAATGGAAAAGAATATAATTTGTCAATCAATATAAATAAATAATTATTTATTTTAATAATAATAATTTATGACGTTATACAATTTGTATAATAGTTTTGACTATTTTAAATATCATTATGTTTAATTACCAATTAATATAAAGCAATTAATAATCGCTTTTTTTGTTGAATCTTATTTTTAAAAAATATTTCAATGACGACAGTTGAGTAATTAAAAATTTAATACATAAATCAACTGATCACCAAACAATATCTATATATCAGCCAATTGAAAAAGCTTATTTCATTTTTTACAAATTTTAATGGCATAAATTGATTTTTTTTTACAAAATTCAATTGCAAAAATTAATTTTTTTATCAATTTCACTGGCATAAATTGTTTTTTTAATTTGAAAATAAACCGTTTATTTGATTTATCCATTAAAGTTTTTAAGTTAGAAATAAATAAAGAATTAATTTGCCACATGGGATGCTCTTCTCTCTACGTTGATGTAAATCCTGCTCCTACTGCTACGAAACTGAATCAGAACTTCAAACGCACCAGAATAAATCATCTGTCTTTGTTATTTGAAAGTAATTTAGTTTTATATAATAATAACAATAACAATAATAATAATAATAATAATAATAATAATAATAATAATAATAATAATAATAATAATAATAATAATAATAATAATAATAATAATAATAATAATAATAATAATAATAATAATAATAATAATAATAATAATAATAATAATAATAATAATAATAATAATAATAATAATAATAATAATAATAATAATAATAATAATAATAATAATAATAATAATAATAATAATAATAATAATAATAATAATAATAATAATAATAATAATAATAATAATAATAATAATAATAATAATAATAATAATAATAATAATAATAGTATTTTAATATTAATATTATTATTATTATTATTATTAATCATAATAATCATAATAATAATAATCATAATCATAATAATAATAATAATCATAATAATAATCATAATAATAATCATAATCATAATTATAATTATTATCATAATCACAATAATAATAATGTTTATTATTATTATTATTATTATCAAATAATACTGATACTATTTATTATTAGTATTTTTTTATTATTATTAATAATATTATTATATTGGTTATAATATTATATAGTAATGGTAAAAATAATAGAAAACATAAGAAAAAACAGAAGGAAGAAACAGAATAAAAAACCAAAGATATTGAATGCCGGAAATGGCTTAGCGGTTTCAAGTTCTACTCAATCGTCCGAGCTGCTACGATCGAATCTCATAAACCCGTATGTCCCATATGTCCCATATCTTCCACTATCTCTCTCTACCTCTCTTTCGTTCTTTCTCTTTTTCTCTCTCTCTTTTTCTTTTTCTCTCTTTGTCTCCCTTTTATTCTCTCTGTCTCTCTTTTTTCCCTTCTTTCTCACACTCCTCCTCTCAATCCTTTTTTTCCCCTTCACTTGCGTGTGACAGTGTCCGGGCATCAAATCAAAACTCTAAAATTGAATTAGAACATTAACACGCCATGTTGAACTTCTGAGTCTAATAAAAAAAATATATATTTATTATAATAATAATAATTAATAATTAAATCAATTGTAATAATACAAATAATAAAGTAAGAAGAATAATATATAATAATGATGGTGATATTAATATTAGTATTAAATAAATTTATTATTTTAAACAGCTTTTGTTAGATTAATTCGAATATTTATTTATTTATTTATTTATTCATATTTTCTAAGCTTACTATCATCAAAAAATATTTTGCAAAAACGGGTTGACCTATATATATCATGCATGGGATCATATTATGAAATGGAGGGGGAGACCTAACTACATTCATCATGGTTCATATCAAGAAAAGGATGGGTTGACCTACATTTCCCCTCACGGGTTCAATTAGTACCTACTTAGATGAAACCCGCAATTTCAATTCAATTTTCTGCTCGCACGAGAACAACATCTGAAAGACTGTAATTTGAACGGAACAAAAGGTAAAACTAAGTGCATCACAGGGCGCCTCCTAATGAACCGAAAGCTCACTTAATGGCGCCAGTAACCGCACGTTCGGAATAGGGGGGGTCTGGATCACGCAGTTCCACCTGCCCCCCCCCCCTATGTGCATCCGAAGTCTGAATGACCTGAAACTTATCAACCTTCCTCTTAGTTGAGAAGCCTGTGCAAGGAAGCAGTGTTATTTCCATTAATGGTAATTGAATTAGGAATTGAAATAGGAATTTGTTTTTCTTGAGAATGGAAATTAGAAATAGGAATTAAATTTGGAATGGAATTAGAAATAGGAATGGAAATCACGTGATAAAAATGGAATTAGAATTAGAAGTAGAAATTATTTTTCAATCCAAAATGGAATTAGAATGAGAATTAGAAATTATTTCTTTAATAAAAATGGAATTAAAATGGGAAGTAGGAATTATTTTTTAAAATAAAATGGAATTAGAATGAGAAGTAGAATTATTTTTAAATTTAAAATGAAAGTAGAATAAAGGATCTACGAAATTGCCCCGTTCCCATGATATATAAATAAAAGTCCCCTTTTCAATGAACTGTTTTTCTCTTAGTTGGTCTTAATATTGTGTCGTGTGTTGTGTGCTCATATTCATTTTTGTGACTTTAAAATTACAATGAGTTTATCAAAATCTTTAAGTGGTAGAAAAAGAGATAGCGTATTCTGGGAATTCTTTTCGTATGACGAAGATTCAGACAAATCAACTTGTCATGTGACGGATGAAACTACAAAAGTGGCCTGCGGAACACAAATTACTGGCAAGAACACTAGCAACTTCGCGCCCATTTGAAGCGTTTTCACAAACAAGCATATGCTAACTGCATGAGCCAAGAAAAAGAAAGAAATGTTGTGAAAAGTCAAGCTGTAAAACGAGACAGTTCAGGTGCAGTAAAGTTGCAAACTATTGGGGAATGTTTACAGCGTCGTATGATCTCATCTGCAGCAGCACACATCTGCAAAAGCACTAACATAAAAAATGCTGGATGATCTCCGTTACCGGTTCGCCACACTTCTAGACCCGAATACGGAAAACTTTAATCCGATTCCAGCGGCCGCATGTCTGCTTGATCCGACGATGGCACAAGCAATTATGTCCCCGGAATATGTAGAGCTGCTGCGTGCTGCTAAAGCTTACATAATCACCGTTTGTGAAAACGAGGAAAGTTCAGTGCAGGAAGTTTATGTGTCGGATTCTGCATCTGCATCCCCTATGGTGTTAACTCCAACATCATTAGAAAATTTAAAATTTTTAAACAATAAAATTCAGTCTAATCGACTTAGAACTTGTGCTGGCATTAGCAGTATAAGTGAAAAAGATGCCGTGCATTATCAGCTGAACAACTACATAGCTGATATTGTAGAAGATGAGCGTAATGATGCACTGGATTTTTGGAAGCAAAAAACATCACGTTACAGCAAACTGTATGAGCTAGCCCAAGATTTATTGTCAGCTCCAGCTTCTCAAGCCTACGTGGGGCGGATATTCTCTCTTTGTGGCATCTTGACTGCAGGGCGACACAACAGAATGCAACAGTCCTTAGAGATGAGAGCCTTTCTGAAACTTAATTCATTTTGACCGATTAATTATTTGCATTTTGCTCTGGTTATTTTTGGATGTTTGGTTTAGTTATAACAATAAATGTTTGATAAGCTTGTTGTTGTTACTATGTATTATTCTCTCTAAAGGGTTTTTTAAAGGAACGAATATAGTGACTGTTATTTTTAATAATGGAATAAGAAAATAATTTTTGAAATGATAATGGAAATAGAATAGAAATAGAAATCATTTTAGCAATGGTAATTAGAATTGAATGGAAATTATTGAAATTAAAATGGAATTAGAATTGAAATAGGAATTATTTGAAAAAAAATAATGGAATTAGAATTGGAATGGAAATTATTTTGAAAAAAATAATGGAATTAGAATTGGAATGGAAATTATTTGAAAAAAAATAATGGAATTAGAATTGGAATGGAAATTATTTAGTGAATGAAAATAACACTGCAAGGAAGTTATTGGAGATGGCTGACTTGATCTTCTTCGGCATCAGCGGGCAGCGCTCAAGCCAACGACAGTCTGTTTAAAACCACCTTCCTGCTTCAGTAGCATCATCGC
Organism: Erpobdella octoculata; assembly: GCA_963978895.1. NCBI lineage: Eukaryota > Metazoa > Annelida > Clitellata > Hirudinida > Erpobdellidae > Erpobdella > Erpobdella octoculata. The sequence continues at coordinate 37,580,454 of OZ022242.1, read as the reverse complement.
GATTGACAGGTGCCTAGCCAGAGGGGGTGGCCATGGACGAATTCCCCCCCCCCATTCTCGTCAGAAATTTCGACATTTTTTTCAGCTTATCTCGAAAAGGTATCTATAGATCAGAACGGTACATTTTTCCCGACACCATTTTTGCCTTTGTTACGCACCTCCACGATGGTCAAATATTAATTTATTATTGATATTCCTGCTTAATGATTTTTTTTGCGAAATTGTCCCCCTCGTCAGAAATTAGACTGACGTTTGCATAAAAATGCACATATGTATGCACATATGTATGCACATACGTATGCACATATGTATGCATACATTTTCCCCCGTGCGAACTAAAAACCAGACCAAGCTAGCAACTGTATTTTTCCAGTGGAAAGAGAGAGACAGAGAGAGAAAGAGAGACAGAGAGAGAGAGAGAGAGAGAGAGAGACCGACAGAGAGAAAGAGAGAGAGAAAAGGAGAGAGATAACATTCCGTCTTGCTCGGTGCATAAAAAAAGACTTCATAAAATGGTGCGTCTAATTATCGAACAACAACAAAAAAAAAACATCTCAAACGCAAACAAAACAAACAAAAGAGCATAGAAAAAAACATCAACAAATTACTGTTGCTCGCGATAACCATCCCTAGCAACCGTCCCTAGCAACGCGCCTTGACTGGTCTGATTGGGCCGGAGCGGCGCCCATGGCAACGGAGCGAAGATTTAGCGACTGTTGTTGTTGTTGTTATGGAGAGAAGTGGAGAAAGAAGGGAAGTTTTTGATTTCCATGCCACGTGGTTCCGGTTGGAATAATTTGCGGGTCGTTTTATTTATTTTTTTCATTTTTTCGAACTTCTTTATTATTGAAAAACAATTCAAATTGGGGCGAATCATCGGCATTCAGAAAGAAAAACGTTTGACGATCTTTTAAAGACTTTATCATGATCATCATCATCATCACCGTCATCGTCGTCGTCGTCGTCGTCATCATCATCATCACCATCATCATCACCATCATCATCGTCGTCGTCGTCATCATCATCATCATCATCATCACCATCGTCGTCGTCGTCGTCATCATCATCATCATCATCACCATCATCATCACCATCATCATCGTCGTCGTCGTCATCATCATCATCATCATCATCATCAACATCATCATCGCAAAATATTACTTTAAATATAGAAAACAAATTATTTTTTAATTGTGAAATTTTGACAGACGATTCAACGAATGTCATCGTTCTAATTCCAAAATGTCAGTCGCCATGACGACAGATCTTGAAATTAATAAATTATTAAATCTTAGTTTCAAATAAAAATTAATGATTAATTAAGAAAAAAAAATCGTCACGTGATACTTTGTCATTAGATCATTATCACCACTAGCATCATCATCACAATCGTTATCATCATCATCATCACCGCTATCATCACAACCACGCTATCATCACAACCACGCTAACATCAGCACAAGCTTCATCACCGCTGAATAATCACTGTCATTTTCGCCACGATGAAATAAAAATGTAGTGAAGAAGAACATTTCTTGAGTAGGAGTTAAAACTTCGTTGTCAAGATTTTGAAATCATTGACCAATTAGAACAAAAATAATTGTAACGTCATTATTATAATCAACGTGAACATATGTGTTTGTGTCAATATGTGTGTGTGTGTACGAGCGCATATGTTTGTATAAGTACATGTGTGCGGGTGCATATATATGTGCGTGTGCATACGTGAACGTTTGTCCATTGTGCATATGTGAACATGTGTCCATTGTGCATATGTGAACATGTGTCCATTGTGCATATGTGAACTTGTGTCCATTGTGCATATGTGAACATGTGTCCATTGTGCATATGAGTACGTGTGTCCATTGTGCATATGTGAACTTGTGTCCATTGTGCATATGTGCATGCATATGTGTCGGTGTTTGTTTTCCTGCAACCAACGACTTGTGTCGTCAAAAAGACGCGCAGATCGCTTCTCATGAAAATTTCATGAAACCGCAAAAAAAACTTTTTTCTTTAGTTTTTCTTTGGCGGTTTTTTCTCGGTTGAAAACAACACCTTTCCGCGGAAACAAGAAAAAAGAAAAGAAAAGAAAAACAAAGTATTTTGTATATTTTTATCATATTTTTTTTGCTTTATTTTCATTTAATTTTCCATGTTGTTAACTAAATTATCTGATCGTTTCTAACTTTTTCTAACTTTTTCTAACTTTTTTCTCAAAAAAAAAAATTGTTTGTAATTATTTTCTAAAAAGATTTTAAAAAATAAATGACGTCATTCCATCGACAGTGACGAGGACTCATTCCAGCCAAAAGGAAGTCCATCGGTCAGACTGCCAACACCCAGATACCTGTGTTCACCTGTGTACATCGGTGTACACTTGTGTACACCTGTGTCCACCTGTGTACATCTGTGTCCATCTGTCTGTACATCTGTGTCCATCTGTCTGTACATCTGTGTCCATCTCTGTGTACATCTGTGTCCATCTCTGTGTACATCTGTGTGTACACATGTGTTCACCTGCACCCATTTCAAGTACTCGTGCACCAAGGAGAAGAGAAAGAGAGAGAGAGAAAGAGAGAGAGAGAGAGAGAGAGAGAGAGAGAGAGAGAGAGAGAGAGAGAGAGAGAGAGAGAGAGAGAGAGAGAGAGAGAAAGAGAGATAAAGAGGTAGGCAGTGTGTCATATTTTTTTCCTGTAGTTCAAACAATTTTTAAAACTGCTCATAGAATCGCGTCCTCTTTCTTGCAGCTCAGACTCTCACTTCCCACTCAGACTCACACGCACACGTCGGCACACAGACACGTGCATTGTCCACTCGTGCACGTGCACACACAGAGAGAGAGAGAGAGAGAGAGAGAGAGAGAGAGAGAGAGAGAGAGAGAGAGAGAGAGAGAGAGAGAGAGAGAGAGAGAGAGAGAGAGAGAGAGAGAGAGAGTGAGTGAGAGGCACTCACTGACGGGGCCAAACGAGCTGAAGAAGAGAGGAACATTCATTTCCTAGAAATGTCGTCGCTACTACTACGAAAGGATTTCCAAAGAAGTGGAAAAACATCAAACTCTCTTTCATAGTCATGTTATTATTATTATTATTATCATCATTTTTTAGAGTCACAGCTTGCTTTGCTGGTCGTTACTCGTTTCAGACCGGAAAATATTATTATTATTCGTATCATTCTTAATTTATTATTCATGTGTATAATAAATGTTTTAATTCTATTTAACGTTCTCTCTTTCCCCCTCTCTCTCTCTTTCTTTCTGTCTGTCTGTCTTTCTTTCCTGGGCTATCATGGTACGTTGTTTATTGCCAGCATCTCTTCCTTCTCCTTCATCTGCCTGCAAGCTTTACACAACCCGGGATAACATTATCTCCTTTTATATAAATCGTCTCTTCGTTGATTGACGACGCGACAACGACTGGAGGGGGGCATGGGGTGGAGGGAGAGGGAGAGGGGGTGTGTGGTAGTCATTAATGCCGATACAGAAAACAACGTCGCTATAGAAGCAGCGGTGTAGATAAGCGGAAGTGACGTCAGCGACGATGGTGTGGGTGGTGGTGTGGGTGTGGGTGGTGGTAGTGGTGGTGGTGGTGATGATCGTGAAACTGTTCTTTTGGCTCTTTCAAGAGTTTGTTTTCAACCCGTACTTATACCGCAACTTCATCCCAACTACCATGGTATTCCTACTTTCCCCATTACCGTCCACACGTCTAAGTTGTGATTGTTTTAGAATATTTGTCGTTGTTGTAGTAATAATAATGGTTGTTGTGGTATTAGTTGTTGTAGTAATAGTTGTGGTTGTTGTAGTAATAGTTGTAGTTGTTGTGGTAATAGTTGTGGTGATTGTAGTAATAGTAATAGTTGTGGTGGTTGTAGTAATAGTTATATAGTTGTGGTGATTGTAGTAATAGTAATAGTTGTAGTTGTAGTAGTCTTGAAGGACAGAATGTAATTTGAAGTAATTTCCACACACTCGGCAATCAATCTACCGAAAAAAAATTTTTTGGACTCGTTTCACTGCTTCAATCCACCAAAGCGGCAATCAAATACGAATCAAGATCCATTAAAAGCTCAACTTCATTTTCAGAATCTGGTTTTTAAATCAGGCTGCACTGCCGTTCGTACAGTACAATAAGTAATAATTGAGTTTTAACTAACAATTTTATCAGTGGTGGGTGGACCAGGGCCATGACATGGGGCCATGGGGCATGGGGCATGGGACACGGGGACACAAAAAAAGAAGATATGTTTTTCCTATCACGATTCTATGTCACAGTCAACTTATATTTATGCGGTGTTTCAAACAAGCCACAAAAATCTATTATTTTACCCTTCCACCACCCCCCATCGTCATCGTTTTTTGGGGAGGTCCGGGTGATGCCACGAGTTAACGCACTGGACGACACCAACTCTAGTGGCGCCACTAAATTTTATAGTACCCCTGACTACCCCTCTCCTTTTTTGGGAGCTTCTTGGTACCGTCGACCTAAAGATAAGATGAAGCAGTTGCTTGTCCAACGGTCTTGAAGAATTTATTTGCTCAGTGTTTTGATCTTTCGAAGGATTTTAAAATCCTGATTTTAAAAAAATTGATGACCTAATTTTTTTTGTGGAAATTATTGCCACAGACTGGTTTTCTTGATTAGTTTTAAGTTAATTAAATTTTTTATTTAAAGAAAAATTTCTATATTTTTTTAAAATGTAATTCTTTTAATCTAATTCTTAGCTGATTTTATCGCTACTGATGCGTGTTTTGATAGTTTGTTTTTAGAGATCACATAAATACTTTAATATTAATAATAATTATTGATATTATTATAACCTCAATAATAATAAACCCCCCCCCTCCCTCTCCCCATGCCAGTCACCAGTGGCTGACCCGGTTAAATCCTAGGTCGGTGTGACTTCAAATCGAGCTGTGTGGTAAAATGCGAACACCAATAAGCTTAAGAGTTGATCTACGTTGATCGTTACGGGCTTAAAATATCACTTTTAACGATGTTATATTATAATTAATAAACTTTAATAAGAAAAAAAGTTTTCTTATTTTTTCAAAGACTCACCTCTGATAGTATAAAGTTCATTCAAGTAAATAACTTCGAGACGAAAAATTCCCAAGATTATATCACTTATTATTCAATTCTGCTGAACCTATTCGTTTCAGCTCGAGCATACTTATAAACACTAATAATTGATAACGGAATTAATAATAAAAAAAACTAAAAACTATTGTGTAAATATATTAAATTTACGGATGTGTCTTATTATGCTTTTTATGTTTCAAAATACGACAAAACGTAAAGAACGACTGGTGTTTAATTGTCAGCTGATTTAATTAAGGCGCCAGTCGAAGTGTTCTGAGCGAAGGAAAAGCTCGTCTCAATTCATCAAAGCTCTCATTGGAAATGGTCTCGCTTCGTTCGGCGCACGCACGCGATGGGCGCACGTCACCGTAGGCGCGGAGTTCTAATTTCCCCCGGAGGAAGATGGGAGCAAGATGGGGAAAGATGGGGGCGAGATGCGAGGAAGAGATATTTTTTTTTCAAAAAGTCTCTCGACCGGAGCAAGGGGTAAAAATCAAACGCCCTTAAATAATTGCTATATCGTTTTAAATAGCTGAATTAATTACACTTGGTTTTTATTCGCATTTTATACAAATCGTGTTGTTCAACAAGCTAGTTTTTATTTTGTTTTGTTTTTTTACTGAAAAATCTATTAAGCATATAATTATGAACAAATTGAATGTTTTATTTTTCCAAGCGTGCAAACATTTTCTCCGAGTGTGGAAAAACTTAATCCGGAGGATCCGAGGGAGCTAGCCCTGCTGCTCGTCCCCCCCCCCACCCAACTGAACTACACGCCTTTTCAAGGAAAAACAGAAACAGTTCCTTGAAAGAAATAAAATATTAAAACCATTAAAAAATTTTCATAGAAACACCAGGGGTTACATTTCAAGTACTTCTGCAAAATAGTTACATTGCACCGAATGCCGCGGTGGGTCCAACTCTCAAAAGCTCAAGTCGTCAAAAAATAAAAGTTATCAAAGCCCACTATAGATGAGATTGAACCGAGGCTGTATCTCTAAAAGTAAAAACTTTCTTGCAACTTTTGAATATGAATTCAAGAGTCTGCATTTTTTGGAACAACAAATGAAAATTGTGTTATTTTTGTTGTGTTATTTATCAGTTTTATCAAGACAAAAATTAATATATCAATCAAAACTTCTTAAATGGTTTTAAATTCTTTTTTATCGCCAGGTGTCACTGGTGGCGCATAAACACCAATATGTGGTCCAGAATATGGTTCTCCATAGTTGTTGTTTTCACTTTTCATTCGTTTTGTTTAAGGACAATATTTTTAAAATAAATAATCAAATAATAGCGAATTAACCGATGTTTTGAAATGGTTACCTGCATCAATAGGACACACTTCTATCATTATTTCTACCTACGAATCTACTACATCAGTATCCAATATAAATATTAAATAATAGTTAATTATTGATTAAACCACTTTATTTAATCAATAATTAACTATTTCAATCATTAACGCTAGTCCAAAGAAACATTATACTCCAGCAGCTGAGCTAATTCAAGAAAATATACTTCATCAGCTAATCCTAATCCAAAGAAATGTTATATATACTCAATCAGCAATCCAAGTAAATTTACTCCATCAGCTAAAATTGCCTAAAATGCAAGGAAATATCATACTCCATCTGATGAAGAGTTCATCAGCTAACTCTCATCTTTGTCCTCGGCATGATAACAATATCACTGGATTGATCATTGATTCAATTCACAATATTTTGAAACTTGTTAGAGATCGATCTTCTTTCCACACAATTACTAAAAAGCATATTATGAATTCGAAATATGGCCAAAATAAATAAAAAAAAGTGATATTGAAAATTCTCTCGATTGATCATTGATTCAATTAATTCACTATACTTTGAAACCTGCTTGGAGACAATCTTCTTCCAATACAATTACTAAAAAAAAGCATGTTAGGAATTCAAAATATGGCCGAAATAGATACAAAAGTGATATTGAAAACTTTCCGTTAGAACCGCAGTGACAAGAAGACAAATGGCTTGTGCTCAACGTATACTACATCGGATTGATTAGAGATTGAAGGAGGCGTGGCTTTTTCGGAAGTAGGTCATAGCAAATATTTGTGTCCCGGAGGAAAAGAGTGTTATATTAGTTTTCGGAAGGCCGCGACAGGCGCTCTATTGTTATTTTTATAATAAATTACACTTTTCTTATCAGAAGCGTCAGAAAATGAATCCAGCATTGCCAACTTTACGGCCAGAAAGTATGTATGATTACTGTATGACACTTCACTTGAATTTTGTTTTGAGTTTAAAAAATTCAACTTTAAATTTAATAGCTTTCTATGGCCTTGCTTAGTTAGTTAACAAAGGCTAAGCTGATAAACAACAACTAGAAAGCTTACTTTAGGGCTGGGACAGGGTGTTCAGAACCAACAATTTTTTTGTAAAGGACATAACATGATTGTAATACTGGGAAAGTGTTTTCTTTTTTTTTGCAGGCCTGTTTTTGAATCACAGGATTTTTTATTTTTTAAGCTCAAATCCATATACCGGGATTTTTATCCGTATTTTTATTGTCTTTCTGTATCGTCAGTCGACTGAGCCGTATTAAAAAAAATATTTGTCGTCCTCTGTTTGTTGAAGATATTTTTTAGTCGTCTTCTTGTCATGATTTTATTTCCGATCGTCTGATGAGATCCGAGGAGAGACTGAATAAAATAATGATTTTTTGTTGTTGATTCATTCAGCTTAGTATTGAGAATGTTATTAAATTGTCTTTAAATGCTAATAATCTTTGTATATAAAAATGCTTAAATCTTTTTTTTAAACAAATATTTCTTGAGTATTTTTAATTTATAAATCAATTTATTGAAAATTTTGTTTTTATTCTACAGTATTATTTAAATAAAAATAATTCAAGTTTTATTTTAATACAAAGTACATAAAATGATGAATTGCAAAAATTTCAGCTGAATAATTAATTCTAAAAGTTTTTTTTCTCTAGAATGTCGAGTTGGTATTAACTCGGCAAACGATTAAACAAAACAGCCGAGTCTCTGAAAATGTGAATATTTAAAAAGATCTTCACATATAAAGAACAACTTGATACGACCAGATATCTATAAACAGCTGGAATTTCTCCTCAGTCCAAATAATAGTTTCAATGCAAAATTGAAAGCAATTCAGATGACACGTAGACAGTTGACGGTTTGCCAGATACAGCAGTCTTCGACCAACTTTCAAAGAGTCAGAACGAGCCGCATACAACGGAACTGTTGATCCACAGAGAAATATGTTTGTATGAATGTAATTACCTATTTGCATATATCTCTGCTCCTAACACCATCCACTCTTAAATCAGGTTAACATTATTTGTAAATAAACTCTAAACAAAAATAAATGTATCTAAAATAATCAGAGTTACAGGCTAATTTAATCATGAATCACAAATCCAATAAACAAAGTTCAAATGACCACTTATCCATCACTTGAACATCTTTAATAAATCATTAGAAAATCAAAATTAAGAATAGTTTAACGTTTTAGAACTTCTAACCCGTGGGAAAACAACGAGATATATTTTCCGGTCACTTGGTAACATACGAGCATTTCGCAGCTCGACTGCTACTGCACCACAATCTGCGTAATTCACCACATCAACAAATAAGTGCTACAAATGACCACCCCAACTAAAACCAATATTTTTTTATTTATGACTTGACCAAACGGAAATGATATCCGCATGGCCTGCTAAAAATTTACCCTAAATAAAGGATAAAGGGAAGTTAGTTAATGACCACTCCGTGTTCAGATGAACCTTTAAGGGGTTGCCACGTAGTACACGAAGGTGTTTTTTGGCAATTGTTGAAATTATTACAGAAAAGCTAAAATATAATTAAAGAAAGATGGCTTAAAAGTTTTTATTGGCATCAAATTGTATTTTTTCATTAATTATGAATTCAGCAAATGTTAACTTTATCTGAACTTCTATCCCTCGGGATAAGCTACATGATATATTTCTGCACCAGTTGGTGAGTTTAATGACATTTGGAGCATTTAGCTGCTGTTATGTCTGACAAGCACAGACTTCCGCATTTATGACCTCTCGATGCCGCCAAATCTCACAGAAATAAAAAATGACCAATTTTACAACGTTTTTATTAGCTCACTTAGTTGTCTGTTTGGGATTTTGTCTGTCGGCGAATTCCATACGATGATATTTAATGCCACCTAGCGAAAAAAAGTAAAATAAATATAAGATTTTAAATTCAACGGGCTGAGGTTTGCACCTAGCGAAAAAAATTAAAAAAACTCAAATGCTTACAACATTTCATCCATCCATAACGAAAAAGTTGAAAATAATTTTAACATCATAAAAATTACATTTTTTTTAAAACAACGTTTTTCTTGCGCCCCAAAAAGTATAAAATAATATTCCTATAGTTCATATACAACGAAAAACGTTGCGGGCGCATATAGGCTACAATGGCTACAACATCAAAACTTTAGTAATACAAATAGTTATAAAAATATAATGCGCCCGCAACGCTTTTCGTTGTATATGAATTAAATGAATATTATTTTATACTTTTTAGGACGCAAGGAAAACGTTGTCTTTTAAAAATTGTTTTTTTTAAATGCTTTTATTTACCTTCACTCGTCTCTCGATATAAACAATGTACAAGAGCGTATCACCTGTTATATAAAGAGGCAATTAAAAAATCTATTTTTTATCTTTGCTTAAATGTGATGAGACCAAGCGGACACGAGATCCAAATGGCCTGATAAAAATTTATCATATGAATTAATTCATGTATTGTCATCCAATGTGGTTTGCACATTCAGATGAACCTTTAAGGAGTTGCCACGTACTACGCGAAGGTGTTTTTCGGCAATTTGTCAAAATAAATACAGAGAAGCTGAATTAAATTAAAGAAAGTATTTACCAAAGCTTAGGAGTTTTTATTTAAATAAAATTCAGTTAGCGAATTAAATAATTATCATTCTGTAGTTTTTCGCTAGATGGCATTCTAGCGAATATAATGAAAACTTTATTCCGTAAAAGTACAAATATCTATTTTCTACTTTTTAATCACATATAAAACAGAATTAAATATACATAATCAGATAAAGATTTAAAATAAATTAAGTGACTGTCTCTATGCGTGTCCTTCATGCATTGCTACACCATTCATCCGATCTTAATGAAATTTTTAGACAACTTTGAGAGTCAATGGGAGACAAGTATAGTGAAAAAAATTGAAATCGGTTACAAAATGAGCGGAGCGGGAGAGCGAGCGGAAACGGGTAAGCAAACGGCAACGGAATATAGACCTAGAGCGAATGCCAAATCTCACAGAAACAATGATGACTAATTTCTATATTTAAGACGAGACCAAGTGGATACGAGATCCAAAAGGCCTGATAAAAATTTATCCTATAGATTGGCTATAGGAGGTAGTTCTCATACAAAGGTGATTTTCCATTAGATGAACCTTTAAAGGGTTGCCACGTACTTCACGAAGGTGTTTTTCGGCAATTTGTCAAAACAAATACAGAAAAGCTGAATTAAATTAAAGAAAGTAATTGTCAAAGCTTAGGGGTCATCCATATATTTTACGTACGCACCGAGGAGGAGGGGATGTGTGTACGAAGTGAATGTTTTGCGTATGAATGCGTATGGGGAGGGAGGGGGAGGGCTCCAACAAATGCGTATGTACGCAAAAAATGGTAAATGTTATTTTTTCTAATAGTACTTATTGTTGTTTTAACTCAGTTGAATTGATTAAATAATAAATCTTATCGAGGAGTAGTATTTAAGATCAATCAATTAAACAAACAAACTTGTATCGCGCCTTTAATAATATCAACGATGCCGTGTCTAGAAAAGCGCGGTTAAATGTTTGAATTCGGCGTATCAAAATAGCGTCCTCCAGTGTATTAGTAATAATGCTATTTAAGATGATAAATCTGCTGTATCTCCGTGGCTGCATCGGTATGCTATGATAAATTTTTCAAATTTGTGTGCTTGTTGGGCATACCAAAGCCTTAAGAGCGTCTATCAGTAAATTTCAATTTAGTTTCCGAAAACATGTTGAGATAAGTCTAGCTCTAGCTCGTCATAGTCAATAAAAAATCTGAAGCAATACATCAACCTGTTGTTAAAACGGGCTATTTTATATTGAGTAGGGGGGGGGGTGAAATCCGCTGTGCGTATGTACACATAGGGGAGGGGGGTCTAAAAATGTACGAGTGTTACAGCATAGTAGACATTTCATTTTCACCGACAATATATTTATGAGTGACAGCGTAAGTTATACCGATGAAATATATTTTACCGTCAATACTGTATGACTAGCACGGATTTCCACCAATGTAATGCCTTGATACCATCAACAGAACACTACAAAAGAATTTTATTTTATTTAATAGAGACCAAACGGACACGAGATCTGAGTGGCCTGTTAAAAATTTACCCTAGATAAAGGATAAAGGGAAGTTAGTTAATGACCACCTAGCCATTCAGATGAAGCTTTAAGGGGTTGCCACGTACTACGCGAAGGTGTTTTTCGGCAATTTTTTACAAACAATTACAGAGATGCAGAATTAAATTAAAGAATGTATATGAGAAAGCTTAAGAGTTTTTATTTAATTAAAATTTAGTTAGCGAATTAAATAATTATCATTTACCTGCTTGTTTCGCAAGACGGCACTCTAGCGAATATAATGAAAATCTTAGCATGTAAAAGTACAAATATATATTTTCTACTTTTAGGAGCCGACTGACAGCAGAGCATAAACTTCTGATAATATCATCACCAATATCAATCAACATTGGTATCAATTTTAATTCTCCTCGACAGTTGTCGCCCGTGAACACATGATGTGTTTTCACAAGTTGCTTCTACAAAATAATATATCTTTCGATTTTATTTCACACTGTCATATAAAAACACTATAATTCAGTTGACCGCTGTAATTTTTATTTTTATCGCTAGATGTCGCCCGTATACCACAACGGTAGATGTACATAATAAAAAAATATTTCTCACATAAGTCATACTATTCGTTTTTTTAAAATAATTATTATTAAAAAATGTTAGTTTAAATTAAGTTGATTAAGCTAATCTGATAATACCATTACGAATCATTAGTGTAACAAAAAATGTTACCATTTTAATCTGCGTCGGCGAGATACGCATTTGAAGCACATTGTTGAGACGAGCTCTAAAATGAAAAATAAATATTCTGTTCAATTTAATAGCTAACAAATATTTATGAACTAATAATAAATTCATACAAGTATTATGACAATTGATCTAAATCTAATTTTTCTATCGCCAGATGTCCCCGCCATGGCACATAAACTTCAATAAGCGATCTGCACTACGATCATATAAGATGAATTTTCTCCCAATTATTTATTAGGTATGAAAAAAACCATTTATCAAGTAAATTATTTATTCTGTTTTTTTTGCTAGCAGCAAATAAAATAAACAGAAAATTAAAATAAATTGATGTTTTTCAAGATCCTTCCTCGCACAAAAAGAGACACTTCTACAAATCACATTTTCCACGTCTCCTTGGAGATTTTACAGTAAAAAATTCTCCATTAACCCCACAACTCCATCACTGGTCGTACGTAACCACTCCGATACGTCGCTAAATCGTCAAGTTAAATCGAATTGCGTTCCTTTAAAACTCCCGACCAGATGGGCTTCTATCAAAATCACGTCCATCCTCTTCTACGACCATATTAATACCTCCTTGGGTCGAAACATGACCTAGCATACGAAGCGTCGGCAGGGTCGACCAAAAATAAACTAAAAGTGGTCTTGAAGTCCATTAGCGGCTTGCCAGGGTACGAGAACTTTAAAAGGTTGGGGGTACCGCGGAAGAGGTGTTTTCAAGCGAATTTTAGCCACAAAATAATGCATTTTGTTATCTTTGAGTTTCTTATTTAATACGTAAATGAGCTTATTTCAGTATGAAACAATTATTTGGAATTTAGCTGTAAAGCTAACTTATGTTTATAATTAAGTATTCAAGCAAAAAGTTTCTCTATCACTATTTTTTTTGTCAATTTAAGCCATACCTATAAAAATCTTGCCTGTGGAAATCTGACAGTTTCCCAGTATATGCTTTCCCTGGAGTCGTATTTGCTTCCACTGTAGTCGTATTTGCTTCCCCTGGAGTAGTATTTGCTTCCCCTGCAGTCGTATTTGCTTCCCCTGTAGTCGTATTTGTTCCTGTAACCTTTCAAAAATCTGAACAGAGACAAAACCGAGACACAATGTTTTTATGAAACCATGGTTATTATATAAATTGAACTACTCATCCGACCAAACCGTGACTTTGACCTTGTACTTCTATTGTGATCCTACCAGCCTCTTAGCCTATAGCTGAAGGCTGATTTGATGGAAGTATAGTGAACATTATTTTAAAGACTTTACTGAAGTTTAATGTATACTTTCGCAAGATTTCAGTTTTATCACGAGATATGAAAAAAAAGTTATGAAACTGGAATCCATAAGTTAAAAATTTGCGGTTTAACAATTTTTATGATACACGAATATAAGATATTACATTAAAGCTCTTACTATCATTACTATCAATTCGTTAAATACCATCACTTTCAATCTTCATCTACCGGGTTTTTTTTATAATTAACTTTGTTTATTACTTAAACATTAGGTTTTAGAAATCAGCGTTAAAACTAGTCGTTTATTGAAGCATTTAATTCAATAGTTTTAATGAAAATTGTTCTAAAAAATAGACTGTTTTTAAATGTTCGCCAGATGACACTGTAGCATGGAAAATCCCGGCAAAAAAGCAAGAATAAATAACAATATATTATATCATAAATACCGAAAGATAAATGTTAAAGTTTAACTTTTCATAAGTGCAGAGCAAACAAATAAATAATAGTGAAATGCCAGTTTTACTTTTGAAATAATTCTAAGTATTCTTCTTTTTTTTTTAGTTTTTATGTCCGCGTTGGCTCGTCTCCTAAGACAAACTTCAATGGAAATGTAATAATTTTCTATTTAAAGACCATATTGTTTATCTTTTTTAAGGAGATTCGAAGCTATTTCGAAAGAGAGACAAAAGCAGTGACGTAGGGTAGGGGGTGAAGGGGGTGTAGGGGTGTAGTCGATGGGGCGGCAAAAAAGTTTTTGGAGTCGAAAAATTACGATAAAAAAAACAAAAGTTTAGTTGATTTTGCACCCCACCCCCGGACATAAACTTTTATCGGAAAAAATATTACCCTCGGCCGTCAACTTTTTTTGAGGCTCCCTCCCACTCCCTCCCACGCCCCTGAACAAAGGTTGTCCAAACTAGTCCCCAACGCTCCCTAATTTTATCTCCAGTGTGGTATTCAGTTTTCTTTCGCCACAACAAATATAGAAACAAAAACATTTTTTCTTAGAAATGAATTTTTGAATTTTAAAATTTGAAGTTTAAATTCTGCATTAGTTATTTTTAATCCTAAACTTTACTTAATTCATTTTAATTTAATTTAGTTTTATTTGATTTTATGTACATAGGGGCAACCTGTTCTCTATTTTTCTTTAATAAACGCGAATATCATCACAATCCCTCTTTCCTGTATGATGTACGTCTGGCGCACGCCTACCCTACCCGGTACACCCGATGCCCCCTTGTGAATCTATTTGACGGAGAATAATGAGGTTTGGAAATACGAAGAAAGGCTTAGCTGGTCTGTCGAGACTAGAATTTATCACTCAGCCCTTGTCGGGTGGGTGTGCCAAGAAAATGAAGTTTCCTGTCCAGATTTGCATCCAAATCAACATCGAAAAGGAACTACTGAATATTTAAGTTTTTTCTCATTTGATTGTTTTTTTTCAACATATATTTTTTATTTAAAAATTTATTTTTATTTTTTTTGGGAAGAAAGATAACTTTGCTTCATAAAAAAATCGGTTATGTACGTCTTCCATTGTCAATCATGTGATCTCCATCACATGATGGCCGCCGGTTGGAAATGTCGTCGTTATAATGAAAGAATGGTTGAAAAGCGGAGGAACTGGAAAGCAATTTTTCCATTCAAAAGAGTCACAAATAACTAAAGGAAGGCGACAGGCGTTGGTGGAGCGACACAGACAACCAAACGGACACACACACGCGCACACACATACACACGCACACACATACACACATACACATACACACATATATAAACACATACGCACACTCTTTGTATATTTGTATTTACGTTTTATAACGAATACCGCCCCTAAGGCATTGGCTCTTTGACACTCAGAAACTGAACAAATCGGTTGAATATAAAGAATATTATAATATTATTATTTCAATAAGAAATAATTATGTATATAAATAATATATAAATAATATATATATATATATATATATATATATATATATATATATATATATATATATATATATATATATATTATTTATATATATATACACGAGTACCTACGTAACATCATATATCGATCGGTACGTGGGAAAGTTAGTGATTAAACACAACAGGGCAAAAGAGTGGGGGACAGGCAGAGAGAAGGAGTTAAAGAGAGAAAGAGAAAGAGAGAGGAAAAAAGAGAAAAAAAGAAAGAGAGAGAGAGAGACAAAGAGAAAGTAGCGATATCAGGACTTTGACATTTGGCACAATATAAACTTTTCAGAGCTTGAAATTTAGCATTTACAGCCATTTTTACTTACATAAGCTTCTCTATAGAACAAGAGATTAAAAGATTTAAAAAAATTATATATGAAAAATTATCTTCCGCCGCCTACGCACCTGTATAAACCTCGGATGACTCACGTTCTAAAACTACGAGTTATTAGTGGCATTTATTCTCATCTACAGTATGAATTTCTGAGTTTTGTCATTTTTCACTTACCTTTAGGTGTCACTCTCTCTCTCTCTCTCTCTCTCTCTCTCTCTCTCTCTCTCTCTCTCTCTCTCTCTCTCTCTTTCTCTCTCTCTCTCTCTCGTTTTTTCTTTTTTTCTTCACGTACAAATTACACGTTGTAAACCTGTTTACTCTACTTGACTTAGAAACGGTCGATTACGCCCATCTCTCCGATCGGTCTCCAGTTCGAATTGATGACTCCAGTCCTAAAACGTTTCAACCTTCCATCATCATCATCACCAACGACACGACTTTTCCATCTTCCATCTCTGCCGAGTCTCTCCATGAATTTCTCCTTTTTCCGTCCCTGGTCAAATTTTGATGCGACGTTTTAAATGTTTTTCTTGACCAGATTTTTTTTTTGGGGGGGAGGGGAAGTCAAATAAGCGTCATCTTCAAGCAGCTAATGGTCGAAGAAAAAAATGGGTCGACGACGACAATCAATCATAACGACAAACGAACAAGCAAGCAAACAAGCAGCCATGATAACAATAAGAAGAATATGTGGTCTAGTGGTTAACGAGTTCGCTCTGCAGGTTGGAACCTTCAGGTTCTATTCCTTAGAGTTTGTAGCCAAATCCTGTCGTCTTTCTTTACTTTATGTCACTTCACTTCACTTCACTCCACCCCACTCCACTCCACTCCACACACTCACTTCTCTTCACTTCACTTCACTTCACTTCACTTCACTTCACTTCACTTCACTTCACTTCACTCTACTAACAACTGCCATAACAAACATTTCGGTAAATGTAAAAAAAAAACAATGCGACAACTAAACTACAAATTAGAAAAAAAAACAAGTTTCTATTTCTTGCTCTCGTTTTGCGTTAGATATTTTTCAACTCAATGAAACGAGAAAACTTAAAAGCTATTCGTACCGAATTTAGTTTCGAAGCAGAAAACGTTGGAAGGGAAAAAAGCTGAACTTTAAAAAGTCTTTAATTTGACTTTAATTTGAAACATTCGATAGCTTAAGGCCGACTTAAGCAAAAACCCGAGGCGGAAGCTCGAAGCTGAGGGAAGATGAATTTATGGCTTTGATGGAAGCTGGAAAAAGTCGGTTTTTCTTCGACGTTTCTTGCCGGAGATGTTTTTTAACTTATTTAATAGATTTAATGCTGCGGTGGACTACTACTACTACCACCACCACCACTACCACCACCACCACTACTACCACCACCACCACTACTACGACCACCGCCGCTACCCTCTTTACCAACACCGCAACCCTCTCCACCACTGCTACCGCCGTCATTTCCTCTTTCTCCACCACCACCACCACCACCACCACCCCTACTACAACTACTACTCGTACTACTACTACCACCAACACCACCCAAAATTATTATTATTGTTAATATTACGACTGCTGTTATTTCGATAAATCTACTTGAAGCGTTCACATAATTAACGATAAAAACTGCAAAAAACCGAAATATCACTTTAAAAAAAAACTCAAACAATTTGCCAAACAAAAAACTCAGTGAAAATGATTTCAAAATTTGACAGAATTTTAGTAAAAAAAAAAAAACTGGAGATTTGTCATCATTAAGAGTTGACAGGTGAGCCAGTAAACGGCGGGCAGTTAGTTTTAGTCTTGGAGACATCTCATCTCATCTCGTCTCTCATTTCTCCCTTCTTGCTCTCCCGTTTTCAATGTCGACGCTCACTTAAGCAGCATCAAAATAGCGCGTCGTTCATCCGTCTCCGCGCTCGAATTATGAAGAAATAAGTGCCGCAGCGTAAACGGCGCGGCGTGTAAGCGTAATCAGGAAAAGACGTCGTCGTGCTTTACGTTTACAGCGACGTGACTGTACGCGTCGGCAGATTCTGTTCGTCTCTTCGTTCCTCTCTCTCTCTCTCTCTCTCTCTCTCTCTCTCTCTCTCTCTCTCTCTCTCTCTCTCTCTCTCTCTCTCTGTCCGCGTGTCTGCTTCTTTCCGTCTTTCTATCTCCGGTCGTGGATCCCGCAATAAATCAGCTTTTTGGGATAATTTAATTTGGCACGGCTCGTAAAATACCGCGTTCTGGTATTCTTTTGATACCGCACGAGTACCGAGAAGATCAATCAGTCTCTACACCACACCAATTACAGAAACTGCAGCTGCAACTACCACACCGACTACAGCAACTGCGACTAAATCAAGCGCATCAACTACAGCAACAGCAACAGCAACTGCTATTATAGCTACTACACCGACAACAGCATCAGCAGCTGCAGCTGCAACTACGACTACCAGAGCGACTACAGCAACTGCAGATATAACCGAAACTACCACACCGACTACAGCAACATCAACTGCAACTACGACCAGCTCACCGACTACAACCACGGCTACGACAGGAACGACAGCGTCGCCGAATAGAATTTTTCTTTAATTCAGACGAAAGAAAGAAAAACACAAACACGTTTCTCCCGCAACTCTAATTGCATCCGTAATTTCATTTTGTCATACTTTTTTATAGAGAACAAATGAAAAACAATTATTAAATCCAGCACTGCGCACACACAAACACACACAAACACACACACTCACGTGCACCGCACGCTACTTTCGACGCGAACGCATACATAACACGCACATATTATGTGTCACATAAACATACATTTCCACACATCCAGGTGTGTAAATCAGTGTTTAAACAACACGCACAACACGCACAACCACACACACACACACGCACAACCACACACACGCACAACCACACACACACACACACACACACACAATCACAGACACACATCTACTAGAACTGATTTGTATAAATCAACATCGAAACCGGTTTTCTCTTTTATGTTAAAACGATGAATTTAACGGAATTCCTGTAAAATTATAAACACCAGAGATATCCGACTAATTGATATGCATAATGTTATTGGTTTAAAATAAATCAGTGCTGGCTTGTTTGACTCGAAAAAGGCGGGGAAATGTAAGAAAGCGCAGAAACATTTTTTGCGTACCGATAACTGACGAACCGATAAATCGATCCGATACGACAACCCGGTAAATTACCCGCTGAGCTAAGATATCCTGGTAAAAAGACCCAATATGTTAACCCGCAGGTAAAGCGACCCGGTAGGATAACCCGCGGGTAAAGTGACCCGGTAAGCTAACCCGATGAAATCATCCGATTAGATGACCGTTTGGGAAAACTTTAAAATTGAGTTTAAATTTTCAACGAACTACAAATGAATACAAATTGATTCAATGCGGAGCTAAAAAAAAGTTTCGATTTATCAGATCTCGCCGCAATTTGTATTCTGGAACGTTTTTAGCATAAGATTCCCATTAATCAAAGAGAGAGAGAGAGAGAGAGAGAGAGAGAGAGAGAGAGAGAGAGAGAGAGAGAGAGAGAGAGAGAGAGAGAGAGAGAGAGAGAGAGAGAGAGAGAGAGAAAGAGAGAGAGAGAAAGAGAAAGAAAGAAAGAAATAAGTCTATTCTACGACAAAAAATGACGATTCATCTTCTTTATTTGAAAAAAATAAACAGAACAAAAAATTGAATAAATTGATTTTTATTGAGAAGAAAATCTCGCTGAAAATTCGAATAAATTATCCTTTTTTTCTTTCTTTCTCCTGGCGAATAAATTATTCTTTCTCTCCTGGCGAACTCTTCGAAATCTTGTTATTTATTTATTTATTTTGATCGGAATTAATGAGTTGAAACCGTGACGCTAAAATGACTTGAAAAATGACCAAAACTCCGATAAAAGGCAGAACGTGCTCGCCAGGGGGCCAATAGTTTTGCGCTTATTTTCGTAGCATGTTATATTTTTTTATTTTTTAAAGTAGAATTATTATTTTTAAATAATTAAATAAATACATTTTTTTTCAAAGTTAAATATTTCAAATAATACAAACAGTAATTAACTTTAAAATTTTTTTTACAGGAATCATCTTACAGCTGTTATGAATCATTTTCTGCCGATTTCATTGTATATTTATGAATTACACGTTATTTGGCCGTAAGATGTATAGTTCTTTGTTTGTAGGGATGAGTGGCATTTTCGTTCTGGCGGTCTCTGAACCCCCCCCCCGTCTTGATCATCATCTGCCAGCCACGTTGTTCCTCTGATGAGAGTCAGTCGATGAGCGTCTAGTCTTTTGCATTCTCAAGATACAGATGCCCTGTGGCCAAACAGTCTTCTGAAACTTGACCAGTCAATCAAATTCCGACAGAACAATCTGAGGTCTGTTGGAGTCAGAAGGTCATCGTCATCGTCATCGTCATCGTCGTCGTCGTCGCCGCCGCCGTCGTCGTCGTCGTCGCCGCCGCCGTCGTCGTCGTCGTCATCGTCATCGTCATCATCATCATCATCATCATCATCGTCATCATCATCATCATCATCATCATCATCGTCATCATCATCATCATCATCGTCATCATCATCATCATCATCATCGTCACAAACTCGCAGTGTCTTGTTCGTTATATTTCCATTGATGAAAATCATTTAATCATACGTTAAACCAGCTTTATTATCTCTCGATTAAATGTTTATAAATAGATATAAATATATAAATAGGGTTACATCCGGTCGGTGAAATTCATTATTAAGGACATCGATCTTGCTTTTCCAGGCGCCTATCTGCTACTACATCGATAGCTCTTCCATCAGTTCGTAGGTACATTCGAGCGTTTTTGTGTGCGTGTACGTGTATGCGCTCGTGTGTGTGTGTGTTTGTATGTGTGCTTATGCGTGTGCATGTACGTGTATGTACGTGTGTATGTTTGTGTGTGTGCTTGTGTATGTATGTGTCTGCGTGCTTGTTTGTGTGTGCATGTGTGCTTCTGTGTGTGTGTTTGTGTGCATGTACGTGTATGTGTGTGTGTGTGTTTGTGTGCATGTGGATGTACGTGTATGTGTGTGTGTGTGTTTGTGCACTTGTGTGTTTGTATGCTTATGTGTGTGTCTGTGTGCTTGTGTGTGCATGTGTGTGCTTATGTGCGTAAGGGATTATGTGTACGACGTACGTGCTTGCTTGAGTGATTGTGTGCGTTTTTTTATAACTTTTGTTTTTTTTCTTCTTCCCAAAACAGGCTCATGGAAAGCAATACGTCTTCTGGCGACGCCGAAAAAACAGCTGATTCATCAAATTCTGGATTCTGTCACACGAGGTGACACCGGCCGAACTTTTGAAACCGAGTAGATCAGGTGACGTGACTCGCACTTCACGCCAGGTGTGACCTACCTGGAGTGTGTATGTGGGAACTACCTGGTGTGTGTGTGTATGTGTGCGTGTGTGACGAGGAGAGCAGTATACGTTTGTCTGTGAGCTTTGAAGGACTGAACATGTAGCTACAAGGTAAGTGATGTTGACAAGATAAACATTTTGGCCAGAAAACGTCACTTACATTGTACGTCTGTCCTCGTGTGTGCCTCTTGTATGTGTGTGTCTATGTGTTTGCGAGTGTGTGCATGTGTTTGCGAGTGTGTGTGTGTGTGTGTGTGTGTGTGACCTTGTTACATGAGTTAATTCACGCCTCAGAGATTTAACGGTCAAACAACACGGACCATCAAACCGTGATTGAATGACAGATAACAAAACAAAACAAAAAAACACAGAAGCAAAAAATTAACTAAAGATTTTTTCAAAAGCAAATAATTTCACAGTTTTGTTTGACAATCTTTTTTAAAGCAAATGTCGTAAAATTAAATAACAATTAACTCGTAAAAAACAAGTTTTTCTTTTAAACAAGCCAGAACGGCGTTGAAGTTAATATAAGGGATTTAAAAAATGTCCATAATTCATCATTTTTTCAATCGTTTTTTTTTATCCTTTAAAAACTTGTCTTGGTGGGTGTGCGTTTGCGGCTTCTCTCACGTTACACAGGGAGCGACCAGCAGTCTCCAGGAGTAAGCAAGCAATCACTGCTTGAGTTGTTAGCAAAGAAACTCTTTTTTGAAACAAACTTTTGTGCACTTTTTAACTTGTAACTTGTTTGTTTTGATTCATTTTTATAGCGTTTTTTTCTTTAAATTACAAGTTGAAGGAGGTCAACAAAATAAATAAAAAAATAATTTCAACATTTTAACTGAACGTGTTGTGACGGCAAGCACATGTTTGATCTCCTTGTTGTTGTTGTTGTTGTTATGACCAGAAAGCGGAGAAATAAGAAAAAAAAGAAGAAGAAAATCTTCTCCTTTTTTCGTCGGATTTGAAAAAAAAACCCCACGGATTTTTAAGGTAGGGTGGGAGGGACGGATGAAGATTTGGAATGAGGGTATGAAATACGAGAGGACGACGACGTGTTGGGGTCAAAGTTCTCTAAGGTCGGGTCAAAATCGGGTTGGGGTTGACTAAAGTGTTTGAAAAACGCGTTAAGAAAACAGAAAAATGATTTACGACCCAGCACTTTTTATGAAAAATTATTTGTAAATAAAATCTGCGAACTGCTGACTACAGCTATTGACAGCTGACCACAGCTGCAGTTTCAAGGACCAAAGAGAGGCGACTAGCAGCCGCAGCAGTCTGCAAAAAGTGTCAACGACATTGAAATTACATTACAGCTGTAAATCATTGACAACGATATCGGCAAAATCACAGAAGCTTTATTACAACTGTAAGCCGTTACCTATGATGTAATACCACGGCATTTAAAGCTACAAGCATTACAACTGTAAACAACCCACAGTAATGTCTGGAACAATGGAGAAGTTGTATTACATCTGTAAACCATTAACTGTTTTACATTTGTAAACCTTTAACTTTATTACGTCTGTAAATCAAATAACTTTATTACATCTGTAATTCATTAACTTTATTACAACTGTAATTCCCTAACTTTATTACAACTGTAAATTAACAGCTTTACAGACACTATCAACTTACACAAGCAATTACCATTGTAATAATATTGTCTGCAAATACCTAAAATTTAGAATAGATTTCTCTTGAAGCCTCGTTTCAAAGTTTACACGCTACAAAGACACCGTACCGTGGTTATAAAGGAATCCGGGTTTTCCCCGGAGATATAAATAAACCAGGAACTTTCGCTTCTAAAAATAGACACAACCGGAATTCCCGACAAGGCTTTCAGCTTAATTGCATTGCAATGCAAATAACTAAACACTTCCGGACAAACAGAAGTCCTTACGGATTTCCCTGCTAATGCAAACAATCGAAAGTCGCTCGCATTGCGCAAAAATGCAAACTAAAAAAAGTTTTCTTTGTTATTATTATTATTATTATTAGCAGAAACTTTTGGACTGCTGTAGTAAAAAAAGCGACGATAGCAATACGCGCAGCGATACAAGTAGCAATACAGGTAACAGTGCAAGTAGCGATACAGGTAGCAATAGAAGTAGCAATACAAGTTGCGAGACACGCGGGCAGTACACGTACGAACAGACACAGCAATACAAGTACCAATACATGTAGCAATACAAGCAGCCATACACGTAGCAATATAAGTAGCAATACATGTAGCAGTACAAGCAGCCATACACGTAGCAATACAACGACACACGTAGTGATATACTTAGCAACAAACGCAGACATACACGCAGCGGTATGCAACGATACCCTTAGCAACATTCAATGGTATCATGGTACACTCAACAGTACTGTACAAAACAAGGGAAGAACTCACTTACTTGTCCCCCAATGGGCGTCGGCACTAGTCGGCAGCAGACATCCTACCTTGTCGTCGTCGTCGTCGTCATGGCAACAGCTAAGGACGTGAAACCTACAGAAGAAGAAAAAAATCCTTCTAAAAATAGAAACAATCTCTCATTGGTGAAATTTTGAAATATTTTTTTTTTAAATATATCGACAAATCGAGAATCGACGGGAATAAAAATCGGCCAAAACGGCGTCACGTGGGATGACGAATTGGACAGACTTCCGGTCCTTCAACGACGATGAGTGATGTCGTGGGAAAAAACGGGAGAATATATTAAAATAATTTTTATTATACACAAAACTATATATATATATATATATATATATATATATATATATATATATATATATATATATATATATATATATATATATATATATATATATATATATATATATATATATATATATATATATATATATATATATATATATATATATATATATATATATATATATATATATATATATATATATATATATATATATATATATATATATATATATATATATATATATATATATATATATATATAATATATATATATATATATTAAAATAATATCAACTGAATCTCTTTTTGAAACACAATAACAACGTCATCTGGATCTGCTCATGAAGTGCAAAAACATCAACCTGGATCGAAATAAAGAAACAGTAACAAGGAAATATTCGGACGTGGAAGAGTGCTGGTCCAGAACTTTGACCGCGAAAGTTATAAATATTTGCATATATATATATATATATATATATATATATATATATATATATATATATATATATATATATATATATATATATATATATATATATATATATATATATGTGTGTGTGTGTGTGTGTGTGTGTATGTGTGTGTGTGTATGTGTGTGTGTGTTTGTGTTTGTGTGTGTGTATGACAGTGTATGTGCATGTATTTTTGCATTTCTTTTTTTATCAACTCTTTCTTTTCTTCTTCTGCTTTTCTCCCTTTCTCTTTCTTTCTCTTTTTTCTCTTTCTCTTTCTTTCTCTCTCTCACTCTTTCTCAATTCTTTTTGTTGTCAACTCTTTTTCTTGCACTTCCACCACCACGCCTTTCCACCCCCTACTCACTACCCCCTCCTCACTCCCTCACGACGCCCCCTCATTATTTCTCACTCCGAAAACGTCTATAAAAAAAATGTAAAACCAAATCTCACAATTTCAGCGCGTGTTTTTATCACCCAGTAATAATAATAATAATAATAATAATAATAATAATAATAATAATAATAATAATAATAATGATAATGATAATGATAATGATAATGATAATGATAATGATACTGATAATGATAATGATAATGATAATGATAATGATAATGATAATGATAATGATAATGATAATGATAATGATAATCATAATGATAACGATAATGATAACGATAACGATAACAATAACAATAACAATAACAATAACAATAACAATAACAATAATAATAATAATAATAATAATAATAATAAAAATAATAATAATAATTATTATTATTATTATTATTATTATTATTATTATTATTATTGTCTCCCTGCTGACATTTTGGTCATCTCGGCCACATCCATTCGTCCATCCAATCGCTCAAGGAAAAAGATTAAATCCGATTCTCAAGCGGCGTTCTGTTTGTTAAGAATCGACACGTTTAAAATTGGAAAACCCTCCAAGGAAGGGTTTTATAGAAGGAAAAATCCCACTGGACATAACTAGAGTATCTACCGAGCGCGTAGTTGCAAAAGCGATATTCATTAAATAAAATTAAGATTCGTCTTATAAAGGTGTTTTAGTTAATAGGTGTAATTTATAAATATGTGCAACAATAATAGAATTGTTGCTTTTTACGAGTTGGTGGGGTTAGGTGTTTGGAGAATGAAGAAGCAATATCTTCATCATCATCATCATCGTCGTAATTGCATTTGTCAATCATAACCAATGTTTGTATTTTGAATGAAATCGAAACAATTTTTATAAGTTTCGAAATAAATCGAATACATTTTTTATGTGTTTTGAATTAAATTGAATCAAGTTTATGCTTTCAGTTTTCAATCGAAATAAATTCGTCTTGGACTTTTGGAAAAATTTTTTTTTCAAATTCGAAACCGAAACTGCTTCCAGTTTTCCCGTCCAATAAATCAGGAAGCGTTAGAAGGAAACTCAGAGCACCTGGTCGCAGTACAGCCCCATAAAAACTTCAAATCTGTTAACGCCGGAACTCCGCAAAAAAAAACCCGCCAATGATTAGTTCCACCGATTTCTCCATTTTTTTTCACCAGGAAGTGCGTTGAGGAAGCGACAGGAAAGTTGAGATGATTCTCTCTCTCTCTCTCTTGATCGAGTTTTTTTTCTGGAAAAAGCGACAGGTGGCAGGCTAGTTCTTGATTGGCGATTTCCACTTTTGCCCACGCCAGTGGCGTAGACAGATTTTTTTAAATGGGGAGAAGGGATGGGTGGGGTCGACACCTCCATATTGTTGACGACAAGTATGACACCATGACGAAGGTTGTTAAAATAGAATTTAAACGATAAAATATGGTGATGATTTTTTAAAGCTGTTATTTGTAAGAACATACGACAGAAATTTCTCGATCCACATTTCTCTTGCTTTTAAACTTTTATTACAGCAATCAATTTCTAATGCACATAAAAATATATTTTTAAAAAGTAGTTCACCATGACTGAGGCTCAACGTTTCATTCAATTCTTTCTCCCAATTTATTATACGAACAGTGAAATAATGGGGGGAACTTGATCTCCAAAATCACCAGCACATTAGCCTACTTTTGTTGAATGCGAAGAAAAAATAATTTAACCAAATATTCCTTAAAAAAATACTTTAAGCAAACCAAAACCTGCATTAAATTATTCAATGGTCTGTAAGCAAATCAATAAACTGAAATAGAATCGATAAATAGGCATTTAATTAAATTTGAGTGAAAATAAACAAAAAAAATTTTTATAAATTTAATTTTAATACTCATTTTTTTTTGTTTTCCTGCAGTTTTTCATCCATGTTTTGGTTTTTTTTTTAAATAATTTTTTTCTTTGCGTACAAACAACAAACAAAGCGTGTTTGCCGACTCTTTTTTTTAAGGTCTAGCAGGAAAAAAAACTCGGAGGTATTTGCACTGGAAATTTTCCTCAAAAGAAATAAAATAAAATAAAAAACAGAGCAATAAAAACGAGATCGAGCAAACGAAATAAAATCTGATTTCCACGATAAAAAAAAATAAGCTGTTTCAATTCCTTTTTAATTACGTCCAATCACCTCTTCCGCTTCTTCTCCATCATCATCATCATCATCATCATCATCATCATCATCATCATCATCATCATCGTCGTCGTCATCGTCATGATCATCATCATCATAATCGTCATCGTCATCATAATCGTCATCGTTATCGTCATCGTCATCATAATCGTCATCGTCATCGTCATCGTCATCGTCATCGTCATCGCCATCGTCATCGTCATCGTCACCCTTGTCGTCGTCGTCATCGTTGTCGTCGTCATCGTCTTTATCGTCATCGTCATCGTCGTCGTCGTCATAATGATCATCATCATCAACATCATCGTCACTGCATTAATCATCGCCATCACTATCAACACCGGCAGCATGTACTTATCTTAATCACAACAGCAGTACTTCACTGATTTAACAGGACGCATCGCATTTAAGCACACACTCACTCACTCACACATACACACACTCACTCACTCACACATACACGCACACAGACACACACACAAGCACACACACACACAACACACTCACTCACTCACACATACACACAGACACACACACAGTCACTCACACATGCACAAACACACACAACACACACACACACACTCACACATACACACACAGACACACACACAGGCACTCACACATGCACATACACACACAACACACTCACACATACACACACAGACACACACACAGCAAAGCACTTCTTGGCATCTCGGAAATCACGTTTGCGAAGTTTTTCATTTTTATTTTTTTTTTATTTGTTCCGTCGATTTCACGATTTGCTTTCATGTTTTCACTGAAAATTATTTATTTATTGTCAATGAATTCAATTTAAATGTAAAACAAAAGTTCATCAATGCTACTTAGTTGTTAAAAACAAGCTAACCTTTATCGATAGTCGGCAGTAAATATCAATCTGTAAAAGATCAGATTAGCCTGGATGACATCATTTGAATCATTCGATTTGCTTAATTCAATAAGAAAATCATTTTGAAATTTTATTCAACAACTCTAGATTTAAATAATTCAATCGCATAATAATTTTTAACACATTGTTAATTTGAATATTATTAGTTTAGGTTTTTTGTAAATTCGATTAAATCTGTAGAAACATCGAGTTCTATTTGCTGAAGAGTAAGTAAACAAGAAACGCTCCAACGAACTCTCAAAAATCTCCATCTTTTATAAGGCTGAGATAATCGCATGGAGCGCGTCCGTTTGAAACAATTTTTATTTCTTTTTTCTTTCTTTTTTGTTTCTTTTTGTAATTTTTTAGTTTTTTTTCTTCACACATACATACATACATGAACGCACGCACGCACAAACTTTATTTATCAATTCACACGTACCTATTTGTATTTGTTTTTTCGCGTACAAAACTAACTAAACGTTATAAAAAGAAAGAGCTATTTTTGTAGTAATTTTTGACATGAAAATTGATCAATTGTTTTCAATTTTATATAATTTTTACATAATTTGAAGAAAAAAAAACTGCCATCTGATGGCTTTGTTTCTCAGTTTCATTTATCGGTGATGAGATTAAAGAGGCATCAATTTGAAATTCAGAATATTTTATTGCAACAAACTTTGTTTCAACGAAATAAAAAAAATTATTTAACACATTAGACGGGTTTTATGAAGTAAAAATAGAAAATAAGCTTAATAATAGAGAAAAAAAATAAAATAAAAAACATTCAGCCATAGAATGTGAACGAAACGAAACACGAATGGTCACTATGGAAACGGGGCAACTTCGAAAGTCGTACGAACAGAATAGCTAATTAATTCAATAATATGTCAATAATAGAACTATGATTTTCGATATTTATTATTGCCGCTTCAACAAAGATACCGCTCGTCATATTCCAATTTCTGAGAAAACTTATTATGGAACTCAATTTCACAAGCTGGAGGTGTCTTTGAGAGTCTGTCTCGATATAAACGCGTTTCAGCGGCTGAGAAGCAATTCTTCGATTTTCACGTGCACTTTCCACTCTTTTCCAATCGGTCAAGGTCGTTTCTCTTTTTTTTTTAGGATTTTTCCCGATCCTAGTAAATTTATGCGCGCCGTTTCAAAAATTTTTTAAATTGAAACAATTAAAGTAAATTTCAATAAATCATCATGCTGCGAGTGTCAAACTATTTTGGGTGTTTAGTTATACAAATCGATTTAATCCCAGTTGGTATGCAAATAACGCTCCGGATTTCACGCATTGTAAAGAATCAATTATGCATTGTAAAGAATCAATCATGCGTTGTAAAGAATCAATTATGCATTGTAAAAAATCAATTATGCATTGTAAAGAATCAATTATGCATTGTAAAGAATCAATTATGCCTTGTAAAGAATCAATTATGCATTGTAAAGAATCAATTATGCATTGTAAAGAATCAATTATGCATTGTAAAGAGTCAATTATGCATTTATGCATTCACTATGGTTTTGACTGCATTCAAGTGTTTTGAGTGGGTGACCTGTTTTTTTTATAGATAACCTGTTATATCGATTGAGATTGTTAGGTCAGAATGAAAAGCGTAGTAGGAGATGTTTTTAAGCCAATAAGCTCCGTTGTTTACTCGTTTAATAAATCACATATCAACCCGTTGATAACTAGAAACGAAACAATTTCAATTATTTTAAATTCAACCTCCACAGCGAATCGAATAAAAAATAAACAAAAAAAAATTTGAACTTAAATCGCGTAGGAAACTCAAAGCACCAATTTGAACGTTAGATAAAACTATTATTACATGACCTGAAACAAATACTCTATGAACCCTGACCTACTTTGGCTTTTCACCGGTCAGTTTCGTATATAATGAACGTTATTATTAGATATGCCATAATTACACCGCCTTGCCATTGCAAGCCAGTCCCAAACTTGGAGAAAAGAGGAGGGAAAAGTTAAAAAGATTAAATTATGATCCACGACAGGAAGTACTTAAGTGCCTCTTACATAAACTATTATAAAAAAAAAAATAAACATGCAATATATATTATTTATTAACATGTCAGAAATTACCAAGATAGAGCACTAGAGCTGCTGCCAGAAGACTTCAGCTTTAGGCTTGTATCTTGGCTGGTTTGCTAGACGCTGGTGTTTTTTTGTAAAGCGATTGCAAACTGTAAGCCGCTTTACAATATTGTCTAAAAGAGGTGCTTTAGTAACTTCCAGAATAAATTATTTTCATTTCTTCTTTATTATTTATAATTCTTCCCTTTCGTTAACAACTTTTCAAATTTTCCTTGCCGTTAACAAAAAACAAAAAAACAACAAATTGTCTGAAAGTCTCTACAACTCCCTATTCTTCCCAGGACAATTTCAGTACAATCAGTTTGCCCTTGTCATGAAAATCGTTATTAATAATAGCACAGACTGCACGGGAACGTCCAATAAAAATTAGTCTCATTCCGTAATACCGGTGGTTCTCTCTATTTTCTTCTTCCGTCACTTCTTTTATTTCTCTCTTTTTTCTTTTTCTGTTTTTTTTACTGAAATGAGTAATTCTAAAACAATTAACCAAAATTACGTATTTTCTTGTACGATTATTATTATTATTATTGGTGCAGCACTCAAACAATGCTTTGACGAAATTGAGTCACCGACAAAGGCTGCTTCACAAAACCACTACACACACACACATACATACACTTACATACATGCAGTAAGAACAATACTAACAAGCCAACATTTCTATCAACATTGAGACAATCACACACCCAAACCCAGATACGATAACACTATTTCTAACTGACGTCATTATCAGGATCAAAATAGCTCACTGTTTTTTTTTAGTAGATATTGTGTAAGGGTTCAACAAACACGACCCCGGCCCGGTTCGGCCCGCGCTGACTTTGGCCTGTCTCAACCCGTCTGGATAACCTTAATACATAGGCCCGGCCCGTGCAGGGTTCTAGTACTTTTAAATTACTTATTGAACATAATTAAAAAAATTAGTATTAAAAAAAACTATTTTTGGTGTTTTAAAAATGTCTTTTTTAATTGTATCAGGGTCGCGGGTAAATTAGATTTTATAAAAAAAAGGGTCGCCACCCGAAAACTGGTTGGGGACCACTGTTGTAGTACATGTCTTGTGGTCGTTTCGCGGTTTGCGTTTTACTGGTCCGCCGTACCCGACGTTGATTGTCTCCGCCATTGAGACTTCTCTAAGATGCCGAATCGAAAGTACGTCTCATAAACCTATCGAATGATCAACACATGGCTCTTTAATTGGATCAGATCTGTTCCGTCGTAAAACACTATTTACACTGTTTTCCCCAATCTCATCAAAGCACATCAAAGCATCGAGACATCGAGTGCCTTATAACACTACGAATTAGCACCATTATTCATCGGCGTGACTTCAAAGAGCTTCAAGAGTGATGTTGACCAGCCCTGGATGGCATCTTCCTTAATGGCGGCGCTGTGGCTGTTGCTGGATTGGAATCAATCAAACGCTATTGCAAAATTACTGATTCCTATTATCCCGTCCCGATGCCCGGATTACGTTTGTTTAAATAAATTATAATACAACTTAAAAATCGTAAAAACAATTACGATTTTTATGCTTAATAATTTAATTTAATTTAATTTAATTTAATTTAATTTAATTTAATTTAATTTAATTTAATTTAATTTAATTTAATTTAATTTAATTTAATTTAATTTAATTTAATTTAATTTAATTTAATTTAATTTAATTTAATTTAATTTAATTTAATTTAATTTAATTTAATTTAATTTAATTTAATTTAATTTAATTTAATTTAATTTAATTTAATTTAATTTAATTTAATTTAATTTAATTTAATTTAATTTAATCGTCTAAAAAACGTCAGTGTGAAAAAATTCGGCGTTCGCTACTTTTTTAATTGAAATTTTGTTTTATTTTGCAATGTTAAAATAGGAGAAATTGCATAAAAATGTAAATAACCATCACCATTACCATCACCACCATCACCATCATCGTCATCGTCGTCATCGTCATCATCGTCATCATCGTCATCATCGTCATCATCATCACCATCAGCTTCGTTTCAGCAGAAAATTCAATTTGACCTGACTTGTAAATTTCCCGGTTCGACGTTACGCATCAGCGAAGGCAAGGTCATGTTTCTCATTTCCATATATGGATGATTCCATCAATGGTGGATTTGCCTTGGAAAGTAGAAAACAAGATTAAAGATATAGGGCATGAGAGAAAGAGTGAAAGAGACAGAGAATTAGAGAGATACAGAAACCGACAGAGACAGAGAGAGAGATGCAGAGTAAGGCACAGAGAGAGAGAGAGAGAGAGAGAGAGAGAGAGAGAGAGAGAGAGAGAGAGAGAGAGAGAGAGAGAGAGAGAGAGAGAGAGAGAGAGGAAGGGAAAGAGAGAGATCCAATGTTGTTAGAAAGATAAAAAAAAAGCCTAATAACTACAAAATAATAATAATAGGATGGAATTGAGAAATGGAAAAACTGCGATAAAAACTTCACAATCTACTAAGCACTAACCATTGTTTCATCTTCGTTTAACTAAATATCTCTTCTCTGCAGTGTTCAGTAATGAGCGAACTTCAAATAGAATGCTTATCTTTTCTTTAGTAAAGTCAATTTGTTTTGGGTTAGGTGAATTGAATTGAATGCTTGAATTTTGAAATCATCGTCATCATGAATACCGGAATCGTTTTCACCATTCACACGTGCACACATCGTCACGTCCAATACGTGTGATCCCACCTTTTTAGATCGGAAGCAATTAAGCGTCATTTAGGTGTTTTATCTTTAATTACATCCTCAAAGCCTACTAGACGTTTTGCGTTGTTAAAAAAAAAAAATTCACTACACAGGTGACCTAGTTTGTATACGACCCACTTTATTGGTCGCCCGTTTTGAAGGTCATCCGAACAAATGGGTGACAATGTTGTTATTTTATTGTTGTCGATGTTATAAGTTTTTCAAGAGTTTAAATGCAAAATATTGTAATAAAAACACAAGAATTACAATGAGCCCAACAGGAAGTTAAGAAAATCATCAAAAATACTTCTTGACTACTGCAGTGTCAAACAAAGTTAAGAGCTTTTAGACAAACATCTGTAGCAGATGTACACAAGCCAGTCAAATAAACAACCAAAGACAATTTTTTATTGGTAGACTTAATGTCTTATTATTATTATTAATCAAAATCAACAAAAAACACTTTAAATCCATTTTCCGATAACATGATCGCTAAAGATTGATCGATTCCAGCTATCTCCTGATTTACCAAAGTCTTTAAAAAAAATCTTGTTTGACATCAGCAACGTTCTGCTGCCATCAAGACTGATAGGTTGCCGAAAGCTGACTAGAAAGGGGCAAAAATCATTTGCCCGTGAACAAACCCACTGTTGAAATGACAGAGTAACATACAGCCAACATTGGGATTTACACTGCAATACAATGAACACTCGATAGCACTCTGAATGGTTTGATATAATCCGCTTTTAAAAAATAAAAAAATAAAAACACCATGGCTATCACATGGATTGTCACAATTTATGGCAAAATTTATTGGACGATGGAAAACCGAGATGGATTTCTGCCACGATGGAATATGTTCTGCTACTAGCAGTGGCGTAACTAGTGGGTGCCGAGGTGCGGACCAAACTGGGTGACGCCATCGCCACGAAACAAAACATGACTAGCGTAAACCCCTTTAATCATCGACTAGGTTTACCCCCCCCTATCATTGAGTTTAACCGATGACCGCCTTACAATTCACAAAAAAAAATTGTCATGCTAAAAATTTTTTTCCACGTTTATTTTAACTTGCAATGTATGTATGCATGTATGTCGAGGATCTTTTCAACCGTGTTTTCTTAATGCACTTCTAATGGGGCTCTACAGAGTTGATAATTTTTAACTGCGGGTCTGTTTCCAGTGACGATACTACACGAATTCGTTCTCCCAAAAAACCGTTAAAGCAAGAAAAACAATATTTTCTTCATTTTTTAAGGCCATCTTTCAGTTTTTTGTTTCTATTTTTGTTCTGATGCCTTCGGCTTTTCCTAGCGGACATTTTTCCACCCCGATTTGCTTTGTACGACTGAGTTGTTATAAAAACCAGTTGGATTTGAATTCATTGAATTTGTATCTCAATTATTTTCTCAGCAATACAGTTAAATACTGATTATAAAGTTTGATGATAAAAACGCGGAAATAAGTTACTTATTAACCACTACACGATCTTTACAATAATAAGCTTCGTTAACAATGCTTTTGCTTTATTAACTACAGTGTTAAAGTTATATTTAATCTTCGAACAGCTGTCTGTACTTTGTGCTTGCCTGTCTTCCTTTATTGAGTCGTTCTGTAATAAAGTTTGGCACTCATCTGTCGGTTTTTTTTAGTATAGTTTTGTTTGAGAGTTTATTTCCGAACAGATTACTGAAAAAAAATTACAAAAGTCTTCGTTCCGTATCGAAGGGATTTCAACGCATTTTTTTACTGTTGTATTAAAATACTTAGCTTTCTTCTTTTTTTTTTAAATTTATAAATGCTTGCGATTTAAAAATAGATTGTTTTGTTTTAAACTTTAAATTTTACAGTTTAAAACAACGTTTTTTTTTTTAAATATTTCTTGGTGCTTCCGTACATTATTGTTAACGTTGGGATAAAAAGGCTAAATGCAAAATAAATCTCAAACATCTTTTTAAATAGTCATTGTCGGTTTTTATTTTAATTATGTCAGTTTTATAATTTAATTAAATAATTTTACCGTTATTTAAAATTTATTATTATTTGCGATAAACGGTAGCTGAGAGAGCCTTAGGGGGAAATATTTGCTTCGTGAATAACTTTGTGGCACAAATTCAAAACTAATGTCAAAAACCCCCAACTCTCTACGTTGTCTAGTTTTCGATTTCATTTTCCTCACCAGCCACCCACCCAGCTAGCCAAAGTTGCTGCTTTTTTTAGAAACAAGTTTCCAAAAATGCGCTGAAAAGGAGATGAAATATATTCCAAAAACTTTAAAAAAACTACGCATACATTAAAAAGATACTAAAAAAAGGATACAATAGCCGCCCACGCACTCTAAAAGTGTCTTCGATTGCATACAAAAATAACTAAAAAAAATTAATTTATCACTTTTTATGCTACATTGCATTTCTGCCCTGATTACAACATGTCGAATTGTATAAATATTAAAATTGTAGAATTGTAAATGTAATAATGTAATAGAAGGCAACATGTGCGTGTATGACTGGGCGAAGATGTAAAACTGATAATTCCAGCTTTTACGCTTACAAACGCTACCAAGACGACAGTTTTACAGCTAGCCGTAAAAGATGCTTCGCTGATGGATCGTTCGTTAGTAAGCGTGTTCAATCAATTTGAAAAGTGAATATAATGGAAAGTGAATAATAATAATCGTACACGCGCTTACACACGTTAGACTTATAATTACAGCCTGAATTTTGTAATCGTCGTTTACAATCGGAAACTCGTTGTAAATTTACAATTACCATGAAGTAGTTTACCTTCAATCAATTGATTAACGAATCAATCAACAGCCGTAAGTTTCGCTGTTTTCCCCCTCCCCATTCCCCGTCCCCTCCTCCCTCTTCGCGTCGATATCGTAGTTCCCCTTTAGTTTTGTTAGAGCCTCGATCTCCTGCCATGTGGTGCTGTTTTATTCATTCTCAGAAAATTATAGCACAGTCTCGTCCAGGGTGCGAGACAGTCCCTCAACCCCCCCCCTCAAACTCAACACAACATTGCAATGGCAAACTTTCCCGAGGCAGTGATACGGTAGCCGAAAAAAGTTATGACAGTTTCCCAGAAACTTAGTTTATTAGATTATTATAAAATGCATATAAATATTATAAAAATATTTCATGAACTGGGGAAATGTTTTTATAGATCGTGAAATTTTTCTATCCAATGAAACAATTTCTTCACACCGTGAGACAGTCCTTTCAAGTTGTTTGGCATTCTCTTAAAACTATGAAGCAGTCTATTCAAATAAATTAATATTTTTTTCAAGCATGAGACAATCTTTTTAAATCATTGAACAATTCTTTTCAGCGTAGTTGAGACAGTTTCTTCGAATCGACAATCAAAACAATCAAAAAAAAGTTTACTGCTATGAACAGATTCTTCAAATCATTGAAATCGTTTAAAACCCATAGGACAGTTTTTCAAAGCTAATGGACGATCCATACAAACTAAGGAACAGTCCCTACAAACTAAGGGATAATTCCAACACACTAAGGGAAAGTCCCTACAAACTTAGTGACAGACCCTCCAAAACCATAAGATTCCTCTTACACTCCAACAGTTCATACAAACTAAGGGACGATCCCAACAAACTAAGGGACCATTCCAACACACTAAGGGAAAGTCCCTACAAACTTAGTGACAGACTCTCCAAAACCATAAGATTCCTCTTACACTCCAACAGTTCATACAAGCTAAGGGACGATCCCAACAAACTAAGGGACCATTCCAACACACTAAGGGAAAGTCCCTACAAACTTAGTGACAGACCCTCCAAAACCATAAGATTCCTCTTACACTCCAACATACATGTCCCGCACAGTCAGAGTTTATGAATTTCAAGTTCTTCTGGTTATTTTAAAAAAACCTTCAACCATCAAAACTTTACACTTTTCTTACTCAGGCGCTTCCGAACGAGACGCCCACGCAAGCCAAAATCGTCAGAATTCACATTCAACGTCATTATTACATTAAACTTCTTATAAATTACATTAAACGTTGTCTAAATTACAATAAATTTTGTCTGCATTACATTAAACTCCGTATAAATTACATTGAACTCCTTATAAATTACATTGAACTCCTTATAAATTACATTAAACATTGTCTAAATTACATTAAACTCCGTATAAATTACATTGAACCCCTTATAAATTACATTAAACGTTGTCTAAAGTAAATTACATTAAACGTTGTCTAAAGTAAATTACATTAAATTTCGTCTGCATTACATTAAACTCCTTATAAATTACATTAAACGTTGTCTAAATTACATTAAACTTCGTCTGCATTACATTAAACTCCGTATAAATTACATTGAACTCCTTATAAATTACATTAAACGTTGTCTAAATTACATTAAACTTTGTCTGCATTATTTTTTTTTTTTTTTTTTTTTTTTTTTTATAATAGTTTATAGTCCTTTACACCAAGTGTTTTAAGACTGAAATAGCTGTATGTAGGAAGCACCTAAATGCTTCCTGTCGTGGATCTAAGTTTGATCCTTTTAGCTGTCCCTCCTCCTTTATCCAGGCTTGGGACTGGCTCGCAATAAGCGAGGCGGAGTTTTTCTTGTCTGCATTACATTAAACTCCGTATAAATTACATTGAACCCCTTATAAATTACATTAAACTGCGTCTTCATTACATTAAACTCCGTCTAAATTACAGTTAAATATTCAGATAAAAAACACTCAATAAATAAATTTTATTACAAGCACGCAATAAATCTTGCGCTACAATGAAGACGACCGATTTAGTTCAAATGGGCTGACTCGACAACATTATGTTAACAAAATGACAATAATTTTAATATTTTCTACGAATCCTAGTTGTAATTAGCCCAGAGGTTCTCAGTTCTTAGTTCTCGCTACTGCATCGGGACCGTGGCTGGCTGGCTGGCTGGCTAGCTGCTAGTAGGTTTTCCTCAAAATGGAACAATTAAGTTTCACTTTCGCTTTATCGCTCTTAATGTCAGACGACTTTTTTCCCAGTAAAGAGCTATAATTGCGAAAAAAAGAAGAGGAAAAAATAGAAATCGCATCGCACTGGTGAATACCCAGTTACTTCTTCTTTGCGATTCGAGGAATGCCAGTATCTTATTCCTGTTTCACTTCCCTTCTTCCCCCGAAATTGTTTCCATCTCTTGGAGTGCTCTCTCCCTCTCCAACTTAACACCCGTTCCCTCAGAACAGGCTCATCCTTCTTCACCCCTATCATTTTTTCGTTGTTAAAAAAACACCCAGATTTCCATCCTAGAGCTTCCTTCTGTGAAGGGTTCAACCTGGGCCGGTTAACAGCTATAACTCTTTCCCCTCCAGTTTACCAGACTTGAAGAGCAATCGACACGAGGCGTTAAAAAGGGCAATAAATCAAAATCTCGAACAGGATAGATATGGCTCATTTCATTGCATTTTCAGAGACCTGGTTCTACTCGAGAGCAAACACCTTACTACTACTACTACTACTACTACTACTACTACTACTTCCTTCATACCTACCTAGCTAGCTACGCCTACACGACGCGCGTCAACTCCCCCGCGTGCACAGTCGGCGATTGTTTGCAAACTGAAACGCACGTGGCATTAGATTGCAATCAGTTCGTGAATGTCAATGTTTCTTAGGTTTATAGCCGACCAAGAAGGCGGCTGCACATGCGCCACTCCGGCCAGCCGGCTGCATCTGTATGGCTGGACTTTGATTGGATCTGCCTTGAAGTGTAAGGCGTCAGGGTTACCAACACATTACACGCACTGGGTGGGTTACCGCAACCGATGTAATGTAATAGATTACATTTTATGAACATTCTTTACATTTTACATTTCGGGAATGTTATTGAGATTACTCCAATCCGTCAATGCACGGTATTGTAAACGTTAAAATAAGTCAAATTGAAGAGTCATGTCAACATCAAGTCATGCTGTACTTTGACAAGTAAACACGGGTTCAAGCCAGTTCACCGGCCGTTGTCTATTTTTAGACAAGCGCTGGAATTTCCGAAATCCCCGCCAAACGCCTTCCCCCTATATTATCATAATTGTAGTAACTGTTATTGTAGCTAATGAAAACTTTCATAATTCCGATAACCACCACTTCAGTTGCAAACGACATACCTCAACCGTGAGTCAGCCAGTCGCGCGGCCTAGAGTTCTGAAGTTTTAGAAGAGTATGAAGCTGTTAAGGTACTTTCTAGCGGAGTCAGCTAGCTAGCCAGACTAGTATTGCCTACTGAAATCGACCTGCTATTGGGAGAAGGCAATAAAAAATTATTCCATTATGTATAACTGCAGTTAATTGAATTTTTAACTAATTTAAACCATTTTTTAACTAATTCAAACTAGTTTAAACCAATTTTCTACTTCACGAAGTATCTCGCTGGACAAAACCGACTGCACGAGATTACCGAATGCGATTAGCAATTTCAGACTAAAAAAGAAAGAAAGAAAGAAAGACAATACCTAGAACAATTATGAGTCGAGAGCCTCTAAATATAACTCATACACTAATAATAATAATAATAATAATAATAATAATAATAATAATCTGTTTTCATTACGTACAGACGACAAGCGCCATCTGTTGTACGGCCTTGTAATGCACAACATCTGAGACCCGGGCCGGCAGTAATTCAGTAATTGCTACTTTGGAACAATTTCAAAGCAGGCAAGTTGACAGGAATGAAAAAAACATGCGGAACTGCGACTACTACTGCTACTACTACTACTACTACTACTGCTACTACTACTACTACTACTACTGCTACTACTCTGGCTATTGCTACTACTCTGGCTATTGCAACTACTCTGGCTATTGCTACTACTCTGGCTATTGCTACTGCTACTGATACTGCTACTGCTACTGTTTCTGCTACTACTACTGCTACTGTTTCTGCTACTACTACTACTACTACTACTACTACTACTACTACTACTACTACTACTACTACTACTACTACTACTACTACTACTACTACTACTACTACTACTACTACTACTACTACTACTACTACTACTACTACTACTACTACTACTACTACTACTACTACTACTACTACTACTACTACTACTACTACTACTACTACTACTACTACTACTACTACTACTACTACTACTACTACTACTACTACTACTACTACTACTACTACTACTACTACTACTACTACTACTACTACTACTACTACTACTACTACTACTACTACTACTACTACTACTACTACTACTACTACTACTACTACTACTACTACTACTACTACTACTACTACTACTACTACTACTACTACTACTACTACTACTACTACTACTACTACTACTACTACTACTACTACTACTACTACTACTACTACTACTACTACTACTACTACTACTACTACTACTACTACTACTACTACTACTACTACTACTACTACTACTACTACTACTACTACTACTACTACTACTACTACTACTACTACTACTACTACTACAACTACTACTTATAAGCTGTTTCTTAACTAAGACTTTCGATCATTGTTAAAGACAATGTAGGCGCCAAAGCAAGCGCCACTGCATCAACAACGTAACCGCTGCAGCCGTTAAACGCAGCCGCCTCAGCGGCAATGCCAACTACACTACCACAAAAACGATTAACTCTATCAACTGCAAAATTGAATGGAAACTGCAACTGTATACAACCGGACAGCAAGAGCCTTACCGTATGCGCCACAGCGCCAATCAAAACTATAAAAATCAAATCGGGAAGAGAGAGAGGAGGTCTTCTGGTTTACCTATCCGACGTTGAACTGTGGAATTCCCCACGCACACACACGCACGCACACGCGCGCGCGTGCGACGCAACTCTTGTTTTAGCGCCTCATTGTTAGCGAGCGGCCCCAGCAGAAATGTTTATAAAGAAGTGCCCGTCGCAATGTCGCGAGCGCTCAGCAGAGTAGAGAACTGAGAACTTTTTTTCTTTTTTGTTGAATCGATACCATCTCTCAGAAAGTTCGCAAAATGCCACCGCGAAACCACGTAAGGAGGCCGTCGGAGAAAGAGCACGAAGACAACAGCAGCCTCGGTAGCGAAAGTGACGTCAGCGCAGCAGCAGGCAGGAGAGAGAAGTTTAAAATTAGCGACGAACCACCACCTACCGCTCGACCGGCTGCCGTAGCTGGCACAGCTGAGGTTAAAAACGCTACTAGGACTGGCGGCAGCGCAGCACAGGCGAGAGTCAACCTGGACGGAAGTAACGAAAAGTTGGAAAACTCAACTGAACAGCTAAGTTCGGCACAGAGCGGCAGACGTGAACAAACTAGCGGTATTATAAAGAATAACGAACTCTTTTGTAATTCTTCTTATAAAACCGAGAGTTTGACGACAAAGCAAGGATACACGTTTTACTCAGCGGAGAGTAATAAATCGTTTTTCCCTGAACACCAACAGCCAGTAACGTTCGTCCAAACCTGCGGGATAATGGATCGAAGCATGTGTTCTCTGGTCGGTCAGAGTCCGACAGTCGTCCCATCGTCAGCCGTGTTCGAACCCAGTAGTTTTTCCAACCACTTCATCAAGCATTCTAACTTCCTAACACCGACACCTCCGACCGAGCAAATCTATCCAAAGTTCCCGGCTAGCCAGCCGACTATATTTTTCGTCCAGAGCTTTGTACCGCCGGCTTATAACTTCGACTGCAACAGCGGCGCCGTCGTCTACCAGTCTGAAGTGGTCCACCACCCGGACACGTACCCGGGAATTCAATACCTGGCTCCCTCCATGGGGGATGTGAACGGCCTCATTCAGCCCGCGGCAGCCGTTCCGATCATGGTGCCGAACAGCCACGCCATTCAATACGTCGACTGCCTGAACGGCTACACTTACGTGGCGCCGGTGGCTTGCGTACTGGGCAGTCCCGAGGTTGTCTCTGAAAAGCGCTCTTCAGTAGTACCAGCCTACGAGACCCACAACAGGAGTGCTGGAAAACAAATCGAAGAAACGTTTTACTGTGTACAGGGCCAGTCGAGCGGTGGCAGTTTCTCTCCATCGCTGAGCGAGGAAACAGGAGAGTGCGAGTAAGTTCGATAAAGAGAAATTTAGAATTGTTTTCTTATTGTATCAAATATGATTTGGCTTTTTTTGAATTTATCATTTTTTTGAATTTTAATATTTGAATGAGCTGGAAATTATTTTTGATATAAATCTAATTAAAGTAATTAAAGATATGCATTTTCTTATAATTATAGTATGAAAAATGGATATTATTGTTTTGAAAGTTTTCTCAAAGTCGATAGCTTTCGGTTCTGACACATCACGTGTACTTCAGAATGTAGGAAGGCCTATCAAGACCGTGGTCAACTTTCACAACTAAAAAAACCTTTGTTTCAGTGTAATTAGAATTGATTTTTTTTTTAAAATAGTTTAAGAGAAGTTTGGCATCAGACATTTTCCGACCTCTTTAAAGAATTTCCAAACCAGTGGTCGCTCGTTCCATGTCCCCATTCTATTCCGACCAGCCCGTGTCTGAAAATGATAAAGGACAGTGCAAAAGTTCGATTCATGTGTCAAGTAAGGTTTTATTATATTTTATGTGTTCTTTTTCTTTTAAACTAATATGAAAAAAATTTATATATATGAATTGGACAGTCAATTCTACCCCACCAAGGCAGAAGGAAGCAAGTCACTGAAACGTGATTTCGTGATAAACATAAAACTAATCTAGATTTTACTAGTAGTGCTGGGACATGATTCCTTTTGTCATGGGTTATACACAGAAGTTATGCTGAGTAAAACCAATTCGTATATACCATAATGTAGGTCTTGCTTTCTACATTTAAACAGACAATTAATCTCATTTTAAGCCAAAAGTGGACTTGCTTCATTTTGCTGTGGCAGGGGCAGAATAGACATTAATATATGATTGAGCTTTTTCATTAATACCACAATTGATCTTCTCAATTCAGGAATGCGATAATGCATGGACCTCGATGAGGGGCTGCGTGGTATTCTGGGTCCAACTCGACCCGGTCACCGGCTCTGGCGAGGTCATCTTCAGGCTTTTCGGCCAGCAGTGTCAGAAGTGCGAGAAGAAAAACTTTCAGTATTCCATGTGGTACCCCGAGGAAGTCAAAAAGGTAATAAATGAATTTATTTCCTACCTAACCTAACAATATAAAAACGTAAACGTGTCTGTTAATTAGCTGCGACAGTCATTTCATTTAACGCGCCGTTTTTTACTGGCGGTCGAGCCGTGGCTCATTTCGGCTCATGATTCAGCCAACCCTTTATGTTAATTATATAGATAGAAGACTGCACTATTTACTATTTAGCTTAGCGTACACGATACAGTTTATTAAAGAACGAATAATCTCGATTATATTTTTGCCTTTAATGTTTTTGAGCGACTACATCTTCTGGTATTTTTCCGACACAGGTGCTCAAGAATCTCCACCAGAGGGTCGGCCACCTCTACTACGGCTTTCCGAGGGTCGCCCTGGACGGGTGCAGGAGGAGGGGCAAGCCCAGGTCTCCGCACAATTCCAGCCTCTGCCAGGCCTGCTTCAACGGGGTGTGCACGGAAACGGCTTAAAATAGACATCGATCATCATGGATGGGGGGAAGGATGGAGAGGAAAATAAGGGCGTGGAAAGAAGAAGAAGAAGAAGAAAAAAAAGAAAGATATGGACGATGAGAGAGAGAAAGAGAGAGAGAGAGAGAGAGAGAGAGAGAGAGAGAGAGAGAGAGAGAGAGAGAGAGAGAGAGAGAGAGAGAGGCAGCATTTTTTTTACCATGTCGTGCTCATTATTTTTGCAAATCTCTTTTGTCATGAACATCATGTTATGTATTAAAACTATCTTATGTAAAAAATATTTTTATATTTCTTCGCAAGTCAAATCTGTATGTAAACGTAATGACCTAGCTAGACTGGTGCGTCTTTTTGTCAACGTATTTTGTGACATATTTTCCCCCTCGCTTATTGGCTCGTAACTTTGTCAACGTATTCAATGACATATTTTCCCTCTCGCTAATTGGACGTCGCATTCTTTTAGGTGAACATTTCAAACATACAAACTTAATTGAAGGTTTTAGCCAGTCATATGCCACAGCGTAATAAAGTAATAATGACATTTTTTCAAAGTTATTCCTTATTTGTTTTCAATAAGTTTTTATTTGCTTTATTTCTTTTTGTTTTGAAGTTTCTGTTCAATTTGTTTCTTGCATTTTATTTTGTTTTTTTTTTGTTTTCAATAAATTTTTATTTGATTTATTATTTGTTATTTTTAAGATTTTTATACAATTTTATTTTTTGTTTGTTTTTCATTTCACTTTTTCTTGCCCTTAAAACTGCATCTTGCTTGTTCATTTTTAATATGTCGTTGTTTGTTATTTTTCCGTGACTTCCGTGATCAGCAGCAACAGCTTTGTCAGCAGCTTCAGAAGCAGCAACAGCTACGGCAGCAGTAAGTTTTCCACCCGGTGATTTTAAAACTTCAAACCGATATCTTTTTGTTTCATTTTTAATTTTTAATTTTTACTGTTGCTTAAGTAACTATTCCATTGAAAATTTTGTTCACATGATATTTAATGTTTTGGTTTCCTTTAAACATTTTTTTAAATTTAATTCAACAAAGATGTTTTGTAGTTTTTTTGTTCAAAGTTGTTTGACGCATTGAAAGTATTTCTTACTTTGCTCGT
Organism: Erpobdella octoculata; assembly: GCA_963978895.1. Lineage (NCBI taxonomy): Eukaryota > Metazoa > Annelida > Clitellata > Hirudinida > Erpobdellidae > Erpobdella > Erpobdella octoculata. The sequence continues at coordinate 37,536,207 of OZ022242.1, read as the reverse complement.
CACATTCCGTGAAAATGCTCTTCATCGTGTGACGTTTCCGTGAAATCGTGCTCCCTTGTGTGACTTTTCCGTGAAATCGTTCTCCGACATGTGACTTATCCGTGAAATCTTGCTTCATCAATGCAACGTTTCCATAAAATCAGGCTTCATCGCGTGAAGTTTCCGTGAAACCTTTGTCAGTTCTAGCCAATAAAATTAAAAAAAATCATTCTAGACACTATTGTAATAAATTTGTGCCCAAAAAATATCTTGACCTTATGAATGTAAGGAATATTTTTGTTATCAAAGAACGGAATTTTAAAAATCAAAAACTTGAGACACTTTTAGTAATACTATGAGCAAAGAGCATATTAAATAATTGAACTGTCATAATCCAACAGCGTCGCAGAGTCAGGCCTCTGAATACACGAGTGTCTCAGGGAGATGAGGTTTTAGGGAAGTGAAGGCTTGAGTTTTTTCATTCAATCTTCTCCAGCAACCTCAGAGCATATGGTCTAAGGTCAAGGTCTTTCTATGGTCGAATAATGTCGAGACGTTAACTTTAAAACTATTTTTTTTTACAGAAATGTCTTGTTTCTTTTTCAAGACGATTGAAAGTAGTGAAATAACAAACATCTTCAACCACTCCGATGAAATAATAAAAAGTACAATCCGCAATAATTTTGAATTAATTGTCACATTAAAAATAATAAATAAATTAATTACATTTCGACAGTTTCGTGCGATGTGATGATGTGCGGATTGTTTATACACAACAATTTCCAATGTGACCTGAGCCTATTTGTTGAGATCTCTGGCGAATGTTTTCTCATTACTTGAAGAAAGCATTTTCACAGAGACACTACAGAACCTGTCTGTAGTCAAGGAACTCCGAACTGGAACTAGAATCTTTGCAAAAATTATTCCTAGCATTCTATATTAATGAAAAGTTAAAGAATATATTTTGAAAAACAATTTCTATTAAACATTTGATTCTAAATAGAACCGTCGTCTGGATCTAGTTCTATTTCTACTAGAGGAACTTTTGTAGAAGGAATCGTTATCCATCTATCTGTCGTAAAACTTGATGAATAATTTGTGTTACTTTTATAAAATAATCATTTTTTGAGTTTAATTTTGTTCTAAATTCTAACTTACTTTGCACATTCATCATTCATGATGAATTGTGTCCTGAATTTGTACTTTTGTTTGATCATATTGAGTTTTAAAACATTCGCAAGAGGTCCGGTCGGGTCATAATTGTTGTACCAAATGCGATATTAACGACAACAGCATCCTACGAAATGATTAGAAACCGGTATATCAGAAATTGATGATATGAAATATGTATGAAATAAATGAAACTAACAACAAACAAACTACTCTGATGACAAAATAATATCAATATAAAATGAAAATGATTAATTCGCATAAAATGGAACAACTTGTGGACGCTAAGATGGAGCCGGGAAACAGGAGCAGCATACCAAGCCCCAAGAGGATCCCCTGTACAGCCTCTTTCTCTGCACGTTCCCACAAACAAACACACACATACGGCTACACGCACAAACACATACAAAGGCACAGACGGAAGGGCAAACAAGCTATCTTCCAGCCGGGCAGCAATAACTTATCCAAAAGGAATTGTTATCTACGAAAGAATTGATCACACTTGGATCTGACAGGTCGTCGTTGGGCCACTGGATGCTGTTTCTGGATTCGAGCCTCTCCCTACCCCCAGGGACGGATCCAGGGGGAATGGAGAAGATGCACCCCCTCACCAGATTATGAACCAAACCAAATTATTTTAGAAATGTACCCCCCTTGTTCATCAGGCTTTTCGGGAGGAGAAAGGAAGAAAGTGTGAAGGTCTTCAAAATCTTTTTGTAAAAGTACCTACGACTGAATCCCCTCCCACTCGAAATTCCTGGATCCGCCACTACCCGCCCCCTTTGGACGTTAGGGCGAGTTATTAAAATTTACCTTCACACAATCGAGTCAACTTTATCTGGATTCAGTTCAATTAATGACGGAGCTTTGAAGTACTGTAGTCCGAAGAAATTAGAAAATTAAAAGGAGGAACGTTCAATTTAATTGATATATTTTATCTGAATTACTTTTAAAATGTTATCGACATTTAAAAGCAAGACTTCACTCACGCGAGAACACGACGAGTCGAGAGAAAGCAAAAAGAAAGGCCAGAAAAAAAGAAGTTCAAATAAGTAAACAAAACTAAAAGTAAAAAAACTAAAAGTAAAAAAAACTAAAAGTAAAAAAAACTAAAAGAAAACAAAATAATGTGGAAAAAGGGAAAAGGAAAAGAGAAATTATGAAGAATGAAAAAAGAGAAAAAATGAGTACATGAAAAAAGAAAAAGAGAGAGAGAAAGAGTAAGAATGAGAGATAAAGAGAGAAAAAGAGAGAGAGAGGGAGAAAGAGAGGGAGAGAGAGAGGGAGAGAGAGAGGGAGAGAGAGAGAGAGGAAAGGAGAGGGAGAAATATAAAATGTCGTAAGATGTGTGTACAGCGGACACTACGCGTGCGTGCACACCGTACGGAAGCGCAGAATCGATTTTTGTGTGCACACGCCTGGCATACGCGGATGAAGATGCAATTATAATAAGACTCCATTTAAAAAAAAAAATGTTTCTCGAATTTTTGAATTTTTTTTTTAATTCGAAGAACGAAAACGATTTGGAAGGCCGGTCGTGGGCCAGGTGAACCCTCTACAACCACGCCCGTCGGCGATAAAATTTGCCATATATTGTAGGGGGAGGGTGCCCCATTGTACCCCTATCTTTTTGCAGTCCGTACCGTACCCTCCTCCTTACTTTCAGGTTGTCTTTGGATCGATTTGCTGGCTTTTCATTTTATTTTGACTCTTTGTTGTTGACATTTGTAATTAAAATTTATGGCAAAATTACGGTATTGCTTCCTATGCTTTATCTTGTATTGTACATGTTTTGCTTTGTATGTTTCAACTTTGTATCTATCATGCGTTTTGTTCTGAACATTTTGTTAAGCATGTCTTGCTTTGTATCGCTCTCTTTATTTTCTCTTCTTTTCAGTCTTTTGTTTCTTTGAAATTTATTTCACTTTTCTTTATTGCTCTTAATCCTTTCATCCTCACAAGAATTTACGAGTTTTTTTTCCACGCTGTTTTTTTTTTCTTTTTTTTTCTTTTCTTTTTCCTGCATTCCAACTTCGTCTGGGGTGCAGGCGGTATTGCGGTAAAGCGCGCTAGCCTGTTGGCCTAGAGGACGGTGGTCCGAATCTCACTGGCGTCACTAGCGTCCGTAAGGGTTTGGAAGGGAGGGGGGTTGGCACGCGCCATAAACGATTGTTTCTGGTTGTCGTGGTTCTCACACAGCCTTCAGTTTTCTAAACCACTCGAACTTATGTTAATTCAATATGTTAATTTAACTGCTCTGACTAGGTGGTCTGGTCTAGACGACAGGTCCACTGTTCCAGCGATGGACATGGGATGGATTCACCCGTGGGTTAGGTTGGGTTGGGTCGGGATAGGTCGGGTCTAATTTTTTGACACATTCGTTGGTTGGGTTGGGTTGACAAAAAATTTAAAAAAAAATTAATAAAAAAAAAGTTTAACTATGGGCTGGGTTGGGTTAGGTTGAGAAAGTGGTGGGTTGGGTCGCCAAAAATCGGCCCATGTCCACCTCGGTACTGCCCTGAGCTCTGGAAGGTGACAAAAAAACTCTAGTACTTCATCTGCCGCGTTTTATTTATTTATTTATATAATTATTTTGTTTATTAGTGTTTTTACTCATATATGTTGTTTCTTAAAAAATTGTTTCGTCCCGGAAATTTTAAAATGTTATTTAATTAATTTTTATAAAAAAAAATCATTTCAAGAATTTTCCGATGCTGAGGTCCAATTTCATTTTCTTATGGAAAGTAGAATTTTGATGAATGACTGACATCTCAACTACCGAGAAAATTCATGATGACGATGATGACGACGATGACGACGATGACGATGACGATGACGATGATGACTGTGATGATAATGATGATGAGGATGAAGATGATGACGATGATGACGATGACGATGACGATGACGATGACGATAATGACGATGACGATGACAATAATGACGATGACGATTATGATGATGACGACGACGACGATGATGATGATGATGATGATGATGATGATGATGATGATGATGATGACGACGACGACGATGATGATGATGAACAAGGCATCGTGGTGTAAAGACCAAAGAATCCCCATAAAAGCTGTTCGGCGACGGAAATAATCCCCAGTGTTTTAGCAACCCACAGGAAACAAGAACTGCTTTTAATAGATGCGGAGAAGGAAAACCGACCGAGCGTGCAAATAAAAAAGAAGAAAGCAAAACAAAAAAAGAAGAAAACTTGTTTTCTTTATTGATGTTGTTGTTTTTGTTTCTTGTTTACAAAATGTTCTACGCAGGGGGCGTATGGATAGATGGGAGGGGGCAGTGGCCACGCCCTATCAGTTCGTTGTCTTATGGCTTTGAATCCGCCTTGAATCCTTGATGATGCAGTGTCTTCGAATTTTTGCGTTCTTATCGATTCCATGTTCTACCGTATTTTTACTCAGAAAATTTTTTCGTGAACGGAATTTTTAGTTTTCGTGACGAAGAAAATGTTTCATGTCTCTCCCAGGAAGAATTATTTTTTGCTACACCAGCTGTTGGTGCTTGGCCAGGTCAGCAGCTGTTGCTTGGTCAGCTGTTGGTGCTTGGTCAGCTATTGATGCTTGGTCAGCTGTTGGTCCTTGGTCAGCTGTTGATGCTTGGTCAGGTCAGCAGCTGTTGCTTGGTCAGCTGTTGATGCTTGGTCAGCTGTTGATTCTTGGTCAGCTGTTAGTGCTTGGTCAGCTCTCGGTGCTTGTTCAGAGTTGTTGTTTCTTTGAGCTGACAGTTTGACGAAGACGAACTTCAATTAGCGATCAATGTTTCGGTTTTTATGCCTTGCTGATGTTGCATCAACTTCTTTTTTGTCTCCCTGATTTTGAATATTTTTTTATGTCTTGCTGTAGTTGCATAAGTCTTCTTAGCTCATGTTGTAGTTGCATAAGTTTTTTTTATCTCATGTTGTAGTTGCATAAGTTTTCTTACCTCATGTTGTAGTTGCATACGTTTTCTTACGTCATGTTGTAGTTGCATAAGTCTTCTTACCTCATGTTGTAGTTGCATACGTTTTCTTACGTCATGTTGTAGTTGCATAAGTCTTCTTACGCAGAGTTGGACATGGGTTGGATTGGGTTGGGTCTAATTTTCTTGACACATGCGCGGGTTGGGTTGGGCTGGTTTAAAAAAAGGGGAAACAATTTTAACTGTGGGTTGGGTCAGAAAATATAACTTTTCAAGTGGGTCGGGTTGAGTAAATAGTGGGTTGAGTTGGGTTGGGTTGTTTCATAAAAAATGTCCACCTTGTCCACCGCTGTTCCTTCGTCATGTTGTAGCTGCGTAAGTCTTCTAAGGCCATGTTGTTGCTGCAAAAAGTTACTTTTACGCCACCATTTTGCATAAACAATTTTTACATCAGCAGCTCATGTTTCCTTAACGTTTTTATAAAGATTTCTTTCGGGAAATTTATGACGAAAAAAAAATATAATCAATGTATTTGTAACTCATAACATTTGCTTTTATTGAGACTGATGAGCTTTCGGATTGCTTTTACACCTTTGAGGATAGGCCACAAACGGTGGTTTCGCAGATTCTGATCGAGCTCTTGTTGACATTGAGAAAACCCCGTAGCGAACCCCCGAAAAGAACCCTGGAGTAGAGAACCCCGTTGAGAACTTGGAGCAATTGTTATTTTAACGAATTATCTGTGCTAATTATAAATAATGTCGCAACTGCGACGGCGCTGTTGTTTTTCCAGTCGCTTCGTCCGCTCGCGCGTCAGCCTCAGCGGGTCTGAGCTGAGAGGTCCATCTGTCATCATTCCAGAAGTGGGTGTAACAAGAGCCGATGTTTTCCAGGAAGGACAGAACTAGCATAATAATAATGTTAATAATAACAATCATCATCATCATCATTGTCATTATCATCATCATCATCGTCGTCGTTGTCGTCGTCGTCTTCATCATCATCATCATCATGGTCGTCGTCGTCGTCGTCGTCATCATCATCATCATCATCATCATCATCATCATCATCATTATCATCATCATCATCATCATCGAAGTCATCGTCATCATCATCATCATCACCATCATCGGACATTCCGACATGACTTCATTTGTTTCTATCTAACTCAACCAGGGGGGATAAAGATGAGAATACTTATGAAAGCGGTTGTGGAGGTGAGGATGGTAGTGATGATAATGATGATGATGTCGTTGAAGATGGTGCTGATGAGAATCATAATCATAATCACAATCGTCATCGGCATCGTCATCGTCATCAACATGACCATGACCATGACCATGACCATGACCATGACCATGACCATGACCATGACCATGACCATGACCACAATCATCATCATCCTCATAATCCTTATACTCAACCTCATCATCAACATCATCATCATCATCATCATCATCATCATCATCATCATCATCATCATCATCATCATCATCATCATCATCATCATCATCATCATCATCACCTTCTTCTTCATCATCCTCATAATCATTATCTCTATAGTCCTTGTTATAATCGCAGCCATTAAGCAGTTGTCACGTGGTAGAGGTGTCAGCCATTCTTCATCACGGCGGGGGTTCAATTACGGCACCCCCGTCTGAGACCGCTCTTTCCATCCGGAGCGGTTCCATGGAAGCTGTGGCGTTAGAGGAAGCCCTGTGTTGTGGGCAATCCAATTATACGCCACATTTCCAGCTTCTCGTTTGGCTGATGAAGGTGTCTCAAGTGATATAATGATGAGGGTTGTGATGATGATGATGATGATGATGATGATGATGATGATGATGATGATGATGATGATGATGATGATGATGATGATGATGACGATGACAATGACGATGACGATGACGATAACGATAACGATAACGATAACGATAACGATAACGATAACGTGAACGATGACGATGACGATAACGATGACGATGACGATGACGATGACGATGACGATGACGATGACGATGACGATGACGATGAAGATGAAGATGACGATGATGATGATGATGATGTACAATTGGTGATAACATAGCGTTCCGGAAAAGTCAGTCAGAAATTTGAGCAAATATATTATAGTTATTGTTACTCTTATTACTTGATAATAATTGCAACAATTTTACAATATATTGCTCTGTATCAGCAGATGCTAGACAATAAGGTTTTTTATTTCTGAGCTTCTAAGACTAAGCAGAACCCGATCTTCTACAACCTCAAGATCAACCAGCAGAATTGTGAAAATCCAGAGAGTCGGGAATCAGCAAATGGATGCCGGATGTGATGTGCGCGTAATAAATTAAATATCCAACTTTCGCTTTCATTTCCGCTGCTACTCTTTAATGTCGCCATCTCCCCAAAACGAAAAACGGAAAACGGGAACAGAACAGAACCGTGTCATAAAGAAGATCTATATCTCCCATATATCTTTGTTTCATGTTCTCTCTCTCTTCCTCTCTCTCTCTCTTTCTCTCTCTCTCTTTCTCTCTCTCTCTCTCTCTCTCTCTCTCTCTCTCTCTCTCTCTCTCTCTCTCTCTCTCTCTCTCTCTCTCTCTCTCTCCCCGTTATTTCGTCGCTCGTATTTATGGTAGTGCCGGTGACATTAAGCGGTCTCTCCGGTGAGCGGAAGAACTACAAAACATGCATTCGTAATGTGGGCTGTATATATGTGGACATATATAAAAAGGACACTTATACATACATACATACATACATACATACATACATACATACATACATACATACATACATACATACATACATACATACATACATACATACATACATACATACATACATACATACATACATACATACATACATACATACATACATACATACATACATACATACATACATACATACATACATACATACATACATACATACATACATACATACATACATACATACATACATACATACATACATACATACATACATACATACATACATACATACATACATACATACATACATACATACATACATACATACATACATACATACATACATACATACATACATACATACATACATACATACATACATACATACATACATACATACATACATACATACATACATACATACATACATACATACATACATACATACATACATACATACATACATACATACATACATACATACATACATACATACATACATACATACATAGATTTATTTACATTTCGGCTGACAGTTTGTCACGTGGTTTGTAAATATCGATTTGTAATGTTGGACTGATTGGGATTTGTGCGATTTGTGTTTGTTCACTCTATCGTCGTGACCTGACGGCGATTTCGATTTGTAATTTCAACGTTCTCTCTTTTTTTTTTCATTATTTGCAAAATCGATTGGTTGGTAGCACACAAGGTGTGTTTGTCTGCAGGTTTGTTTGTGCGTGTGTTTATGCATGTAGGTGTGCGTATGTATGCGTGCTGGTGTGCGTGTGAATGAGTCTGTTGTTAACACCGAGTTTATAAACTTTAAATTTAAATATTTCATCACAATTATTTCAAGATATCAAAGTCTTTATTTAGCAGACAAAAGGGTCAGGGTAGGTCACTTTTCCATGCCCACCAGCCCCGTTGAATTTCTACTCGGGCGGAATGACCCCCATCTTTTAATTGTCCAGGTAAACGTTTCAGAATTAAAAAACTGTGAAAAAACCGTTTTTTTAAAATCGATTATTAACTAATCATAATAAAATTTTTATTCATTGTAAGTAAAACCGAAATAATTACCAAAACATAACAAATGCGAGAAACGTAAAATTTCTTAGAAGATTTCCTCTCCAGACATCTACTTACGTACAACCACACAGATAGAGGAAAACACATGCATGGACACACACACATATACATGGATGGACACATACACATACATGGATACACACACATATACATGGATACACTAGCACTTATACACAGAAGCTTACAGACAAACATTACAACACACAGAGACACACTCACGCTTATACACTATACGCACAAAAAACACGCTCACGCTTATACACAAAAACACACAGACATACACCTAAAACACACAAACAAACACACACGCACATCTTCACACACACGCACATCTTCACACACAAGCTCACTAATACAATTGTACTCACATAAACATACTTAAAACACCCAATTACACACACAAAAACACACGTTCACTCATACTTATGCACAGAAAAACACACACACAGACAGACACTGCAACATACACACACACACACATGCAATCATACATACAGAGCCATATAGTACGCACGATCACATACAACCAGCGTTCGAAACTGTCGACCGTCTTCTCCAGGCTCGATCAGTTGTGCAGCTGTGAGGCTGAAAGCGACATCTGTACCATCGTCCTTCTGCTTAAATAATTACAGATTACTTTTCTGCTGTAAACGCGTGTAATTGTAACGAATTTACGTGTAATAAATCTTTACGTGTAACTGGAAAAGCTTGGAACGTCGCGTTTTCCTGAATGGAATGATTCTATTTCAGTGCGTTTAACGGCTTAATTTTTACTTTGATGGCTTTCTAACGGCCCGCATGGATTAAGCAAAACGTTCTCATTACGGGTTGGTTTACAGATTACAAAAATTACAATTTCGCTGACGTTTAGATTACAGTGAGATTACAAAAATTTAGGAGGAAATCATCAGTCTCAGTCGTCGTCGAATCGAAACCCGGTTGAGATATACACGTGCCGTGATTGATCCATCCGTAACGGGTCGGAGGTTATCTGCATCTCCCAACCACCGATGGCCGGCCGGCAGCAACGGTCCTACTAGATCGTGATTGGCGATGAATCATATCGCGCCGTACCGCACCATGCCCCTACCGGTTCTTTCATTGGTTTTCCCCGTGTCCCTTCTCTTCGTTGGCCAGCTGGCGACCAATCAACTTGTCCTAAAACGGATCCCAGTAGGTGAGTGAAAATTCTAACTGTTCTAAAGTTCTAAGTGTCTTGGAAATATTAAGTCCGTAAATTTATTTATATT
>OZ022242.1:37503572-37516072 GCA_963978895.1 Erpobdella octoculata | reverse complement strand
AATGAAATGATATTTTCTGAATAATTCTTTTCAATATCGAGATTGATGAAAATTCTGCTCCTGGCAACGAGTTTTCAGTTTCAGTTTCGAATTTTGAGTTTCGATTTTTAAGAACGTTGTTAGTTATGTTTCTTCAACGTTTGAAAGTTAGCAGGTGTGTGATTTCGGTTTGTTTTATGCTGAATAATTTTTTTTATCAAATTTGAAAGAAATTTCAAAGAAAGTTGTTTCATTATAGTTTTTTTTTCTAAACGAAAATCATGCAAAAAATGTTTAAAAATCTTCTGTAGAGATAATGGACAAATATGTTGAAAGAATTTTTAAACAAGTGTGTTCAAAAGTTATTAAAAGTGTTAATAATTATTAATAATTAATATTACACATTTTTGTCATAAACACTCATATTATATCATATTAATTTGTTACATTAAACATTATGCTATTATATTATTAATTTAGTATTATATATTAAGAGTTTCTGTTGTATTTAGTTATATTAAACATTTAAAAAAATTATATTGAAGTGTTGATGACATCTTCAACACTTGGGCACGATGTACCAACATTGTACACTGAAGTGTTGATGGCATCGTTAAAAACCAGCAAAATGAAATCAAATTGATTGTAATGCAAGATGCGAAGGAATGAAACGCTAAGCTAGTTGCATCGCCACTCACTCCACTCCCACTCCCACCCCAAACACCAACTCTACCTCTACCTTCACTCCTACCGACCCTTGCCCCTATCCCTACCCCACCCCCATTAGCATCAACTGGAACTACAGGAGCGAGAGTGAGAGAGAGAGAGTTGCTGCAATGAATTCTTCCACCACGGTGGGCCCACAGCTGTTCCGCTATCCGTCGCGGCGTTTCTTTGATGAAGTAACGAAAGCGGCGTCATTTTTTATTTATTTTTATTTTTTTGTACGTGAAAACATGAAAAGGAAAATATAAATAAAAAAAACTGAAAATGAAAATGGAAGCGAAAAAAAAATAGAAAAAAGAAAAACTGCACTCCACTCTTTGGGGAGTTTTATCTCCGTCCTAGCAGACGACGGACGGGCATTTATAATTCTCTGCGCCCGTCTACCAAAGCATTAAAATGGACAAAATATTTTTTGAAAGATCAACAATGACGATATTAATAACAATTTTAGTGAAATAATTTTAATAATAAAAAAAGCAGAACATTTTATATCAAAACATTGTGTTCGATTGAAAAAATTTTATTTGCATTTAAAATATTTTTCTTTCAAAACCTTGATTAGTAATTTTTAACTGAGAACTAATCAAATGACGAAATAATTTGAAACTTTTTGAAGGCATATGTCTGTGGGTGCGCGTATGAATGTGCGTGAGGATATGTCTGTGCGTGAGGATATGTCTGTGCGTGAGGATTTGACTGTGCCTGTGTGTGCGTGTGTGAAAATTTTTCTCCAAGCACACTATCCATTTACTAGTGCACGCTGCTGGAAAGATTGTTGATGTGCAGTGTGGTGGAATCCAGTGAAGCCATATATGGACACTTTCTTTCTTACATTTCTCACTCCATTAATTCGCTTGCTCGCTCGCTTACTCACTCACTCACTCACTCACTCACTCACTCACTCACTCACTCACTCACTCACTCACTCACTCACTCACTCACTCACTCACTCACTCACTCACTCACTCACTCACTCACTCACTCACTCACTCACTCACTCACTCACTCACTCACTCACTCACTCACTCACTCACTCACTCACTCACTCACTCACTCACTCACTCACTCACTCACTCACTCACTCACTCACTCACTCACTCACTCACACCAATCATTAGGGTACGGGCCCACCCAGACCTTTCCCCCCGGCACCTCCTTAAGGCCTTCTCTCTGGTTTATTTATGCCCGTAAAGACCAATCAAGCGCCCATGTTGCAGCCGTTGAAAGCGTTGTTTTCGTTTTTAAGGGAAATTCGAACCGTCTGCGTTCGTGCTAACTCTCCATCGGAGTTCTTTTGTCGAATAACTGGCTGAATAATTTTTTTTATTGATTCGTTGGTTCGATGATTGATTGATTTGTTGATTGAATTATTGATTGAATAATTGATTGATTTGTTGATGGAAAAATTCATTGAATAACTGATTGGTTTGTTTTGTCGAATAACTGGCTGAATAATATTTGTATTGATTTGTTGACTGAATGATTTATTGATTTGTTGACGGGTTGTTGATTGACTAATTGATTGATTTGCTTATTGATTTAGTTGATTGATTTTTTTTGACATGTTGTCTGACTTATTGATTGGTTTCTAAATTGTTTTATTGGGCGACGTTTTTGAACTAAAAAATTATTTTCGTTCACAAAGATTGTAAAGGTTAGTTGAAAAAGTCAATGTTTTAAATAAATTAAATTAAAGAATAAAATTAACTTTAAATTAGTGATTATATTGTTATTAAAAGCCGAATATTTTGTATATTTAAAAATACAATAAAAAAAGAAGTAATTAAATCATTTTTCAAAGAAAAGAGTTCGTGTACCTGTATGTACCTGTGTATCTGTATGTACCTGTGTATCTGTATGTACCTGTATGTACCTGTGTATCTGTATGTACCTGTGTATCTGTATGTACCTGTGTATCTGTATGTACCTATGTATCTGTATGTACCTGTGTATCTGTATGTACCTGTGTATCTGTATGTACCTGTGTATCTGTATGTACCTGTGTATCTGTATGTACCTGTGTATCTGTATGTACCTGTGTATCTGTATGTACCTGTATGTAGGAGTTGGGGTAAAAGAAAACAAGAAATTCTTTTTTTCAATAAAACGTTTTGATTTAAAAAAACTTTTTTTAAAACAATCTAAATAAATGAATTTAAAAAACAGTGGTTTTATATAATATTATTATATATATTGATATTTTTATCTTTCATCTTTTTCAGCACAATTTTTGTGCGCTGTTAGCCTCCACTTATTAATATTGCTTGTGAATGAGAGAATTATGCGTGCCATAAAATAATGACCAATCACATTCAACTAAACAATTTGGTCGAAAAGTATTTTTTAAAAGAAAAATTTGAAAAGTGTTGAGAAAAAGTTGTAATGGGGCCCTGGTTACTCATTATCTTGGAGCCCAACTTTTCTGAGGCGGCCCTGTGATACACATATAATACTTATATAATTATATTCATTTATTCAACTATCTGTGCACACATATAATATTTATATAATTATATTCATTTATTCAACTATCTGTGCACACATATAATACTTATATAATTATATTCATTTATTCAACTATCTGTGCACACATATAATACTTATATAATTATATTCATTTATTCAACTATCTGTGATACACATATAATACTTATATAATTATATTCATTTATTCAACTATCTGTACACACATATAATACTTATATAATTATATTCATTTATTCAACTATCTGTGCACACATATAATACTTATATAATTATATTCATTTATTCAACTATCTGTGCACACATATAATACTTATATAATTATATTCATTTATTCAACTATCTGTGATACACATATAATACTTATATAATTATATTCATTTATTCAACTATCTGTACACACATATAATATTTATATAATTATATTCATTTATTCAACTATCTGTACACACATATAATACTTATATAATTATATTCATTTATTCAACTATCTGTACACACATATAATACTTATATAATTATATTCATTTATTCAACTATCTGTACACACATATAATACTTATATAATTATATTCATTTATTCAACTATCTGTACACACATATAATTCTTATATAATTATATTCATTTATTTAACAATCAAACAAGATGTGGTGTGTAATATAAACAATAGAGATCCGGCCATTGTATCAAATTTGTTTTCTTTTGTGTTTTTAACGTTTTTCTTCTTTTTTTGTGGAGCAAATCACGTCCTTGCAATCAATTCAACGTCTCGTACTTGTCCACATGTGGCCTGTGCGTGTGTGCGTGCATGACAGAACACATAGTGGATTCATTATTATGTGTTTTTTTGTATCTCGTTATTATGTGTTTTTTTTTGTATCTCGTTATTATGTGGGTTTTTTTTTATCTTGTTATTATGTGGTTTTTTTGTATCTCCTTATTATGTGTTTTTTTTGCATTTCCTTATTATGTGTTTTTTGTATCTCGTTATTATGTGGGGTTTTTTTTGTATCTCGTTATTATGTGTTTTTTTGTATCTCGTTATTATGTAGTTTTTTTGGTATCTCGTTATTATGTGTTTTTTTTGTATCTTGTTATTATGTGGTTTTTTTTGTATCTCGTTATTATGTGTTTTTTGTAGCTCGTTATTATGTGGTTTTATTGTATCTCGTTATTATGTGTTTTTTTGTATCTCGTTATTATGTGTTTTTTTTATCTCGTTCCTATTTCATTTTTCTCCATCAACTGCCGTTTTCATTTTTCGTCAATTCCTGGCACTATCTAAAAATTGGGATTACCTCTGGAATATATCCGACACATGATTCACTACCTGCCCCCTTCAACGTTTTAATTTTATCTCTCTTTCTCTTTCTCTTCCTGAGATCACCGACGCACCTGTGCTCACCTGATCGAATTACACTTACTTTTAATTAATTAAGCAATCTAATAATCTAAAACTTTTCCACCCCACCCATTCCGACCACCCCACCCTACCTTCCCGCAACGCCCACGGTCGACCAATCGCGAACAAGAGCGTATCAAAAAAGCTTTTTCCGAAGTCCCCGAGAGACCTCAATCAGATTTTCTATTTTCTTATTTTTAGTTTTTAGTATTTTTTCATTTTACTTTTTTCCAACTCTTTTGTTGTATACTGTTGAGTTTTTACAAGAAGCGAGTTTTTGCGTTGTTACATTTTTTCAGTTGGTTTATTTTTTTGGATTTAGTTTTTCATTTTGTGGATTTAGTTTTATTCCACAAAATTTAGGTTTTTTTTTGTAGATTAAGTTTTTTATTTTGTGGAATTAAAATTTTAATTTGTTGATTCAGTTTTTTTATTTTGCGGATTTAATTTTTTATTTTGCGGATTAATTTTTTTATTCGGTGGATTTAAATTTTTGTTTTTTAAATTTAGTAAATTGTTTATATTTTTATTTTATTTCTTTAATTCCACTTTTAAAAAGTCTAATTTCATAGTTTTTTTGACTTTTCTACGACGAACGACACTGTTTAGCACGTATTAAACCAAAGTTTTTTCTAGCTGTGATGGTCACATCATAGTAGGCCGTAGACATGCAACGACACATGGTCACACACATACATTCACAATCACAGTCATGCACACCACTCATACAACGACACATGGACACACACACATTCACAATCACAGTCATGCACACCACTCATACAACGACACATGGTCACACACATACATTCACAATCACAGTCATGCACATCACTCATACAACGACACATTGCCACACACATTTATTCACAATCACAGTCGTGCACACCACTCATACAACGACACACGGACACACACACACATTCACAATCACAGTCATGCACACCACTCATACAACGACACATGGTCACACACATACATTCACAATCACAGTCATGCACATCACTCATACAACGACACATTGCCACATACATACATTCACAATCACAGTCATGCACACCACTCATACAACGACACATTGACACACACACACATTCACAATCACAGTCATGCACACCACTCATACAACGACACATGGTCACACACATACGTTCACAATCACAGTCATGCACATCACTCATACAACGACACATTGCCACACACATACATTCACAATCACAGTCATGCACACCACTCATACAACGACACATGGTCACACACATACATTCACAATCACAGTCATGTACATCACTCATACAACGACACATGGTCACACATACTTTCACAATCACAGTCATGCACACCACTCATACAACGACACATGGTCACACACACACATTCACAATCACAGTCATGCACACCAACACATACAAGCACAGGCACAACTGAACGTACTTGATTCCGCGTGTTTATTAAGTTCACGGGAATACGCCACGGAAATCTATACCGGTCAGCTGATATTGAAACGGGAGACAAATAAAGTTAACTAAGTTTCGACTTCAGAGCCGACTCTCGTTTATTTAACTTCTTCGACATGTCACAATAATGTACATTTTTTTTCTTTCCGTTCTTTTTTTCCATTTCTCTTTCTCACTCTCTCTCTCTCTCTTTCTTTCTCTCTCTCTTTCTCTTCCTTTCAAACTTTCTTATTCCTTTTTCTCTGTCTTTTTTAGTGTTTTCATATTCTTTGTTTAAACTCTTTTTTTTCTTTTTTTTTCATTTTTCAGTTTTTTCATATCTTTCATTATGGCTTCTTTCAGCATTAACCTGGAATGACCATCCTTTCCACTGTAGCAGCAAAAAAACCGATTCCTTGTTTTTCGATCGATTCATTCACATTTCCTTTCCATCACCAGGTCTCTACCGGCTGGAAAAGCTCTACGAGATGACCGGTGATCCGAATGCCACGCTGGAGATCGAACCGGTCCGACTGGCCGACGTCGACGGCTCCTACATGGTCCTGAGGCAGATGGACTCCCACGAACCGGCTGGTACGAGCAAGTACATCGTCCTTGACCTATCCACCGAAGAGGCTCTTGTATCCATTCTCAAACAGGTCGGTGTGTTGATGGGTTCAAGCGCCAGTGCAGCCGGTAATGTGGAAGAAATCGGTGTGTATGTTTGTGTGTGCGTGTGTATGTGTGTGTATGTGTGTGTGTGACTGTGACTGTGTGTGTGACTGTGTGTGTGTCTGTGTGTGTGTCTGTAATGTTTAAGTGCCTGCGGGATTGGCTTGGGAGATGGGGGGCGTGTATTGAGAACGTGGGCATGGCTGTAGATGGATGGTTTGATAAATAACGAATTGGTCAAGAACTAACTTGTGGGTGGTCTCCATACATGCGTTTGTGCATTAAAGGAAAACTTTTTAAAAAGAAAGGTAGTTTGAGGCTCAAAAATACACACGCACATAAACACACACGCACACAAACACATCGCAGATTACTCAAACATACATTCCGTCTAGATTGTCAATAAAATAAACATAAAGAGATAGTAAAAAATAAAAATACATTAAATAAGGCGCATGAAATGTCATGAAAAGTCAAGAAATTAAACTGTCATTTCTTTACGTAGCATTTGTTCATATGACATCAAGTTACGCATTACACGATGTTTCATTACATTTGCTTATGCTACGTGAAATAAAGCATTACATTTCGTCGCATTACAACAAACTACACACATCCTGTTCCAGTATTACATCAAGTTACATCTCCAGATGTCTTATAAAGCATACAACATAACTTTTTTTAAGTTAGTGAAAGTTAGTTAACACCCCAAGATACTCAACTTGAGCAATGCGAGTAAACTCCTTGCTTAAGGGGGCTACTAGGGCACATCACGCCACAGTCTCTCCTGAATAACTGGAGGCTAGATGTTTAAGGTGCCTGTCTCTATACACCCTATACGGACGCTGTTGACGCCGGTGAGATTCGAACCGCCGACCTCAGGCCGAAAGGCTAATGCTTTACCACCTGCGCCCATAACGTTATATTTTTTATTTTGTACGCAGCATCAAAAATTACCCATCGTTACTTTACGCCAAATTACGCATTACCCTGAATTATACTTCATCTAAAACTCGGTCAGCAGGTGATTAAAAAAAGCTTCATTTATTGATGGCTTGCTTGCGAACTGCAGACCATGTGCGGCCTCATCTGCATCCCAAATGTAATTATCTTCTGATGTTCATTCAGACCGTCTTTACGTTCTCGATTTATACGTTCAACGTACGAACAGCAAATACCACAAAATTATTTAACGAATTCTGAATAATTTATCGAAAAAACAAATGCTAAACTAAATTCTCGATTTATTCGTACGAAGTAATCGATATATATAAAAAAAAAGCATCTCATTCGGTTCGCACCGACATAACGTCGGATCGGAAACCGATGAGTGTTTCTTCTTCCTCCTCGTTCCATTTCATCAGCGTTAATAAATCATCTCTAATCCATTCCTGACTGAATAATTGATAAACGATGCTTACGGTCTCAGAACAAAAACACCGCGTAAACGTATCAAGCATCCTTCTGTGCGTGTTTCGTATTAGAAGCCGTACTCTAAAAGCCGATTATTTCCATACACGCAATTTGTGGTCTTCGCGGGATCCTTAAAGAGGAATTTCATTATTTCCGTGCTATTCATTTAATGAATAATTTTATTTATTTATTTTTTTTATCGAAATATTTTTCATTCAGTTTATTAATTAATTATTATTTATTTATTTATTTTTGTCTTCAGGCCATTTCATGAACGTGAAATTTATCATAATTCATCATAATATACACGCACATCTCTTTTTATGCCACCAGTGTCATGGAAACGGTTGCTACGGAGATGAATATATATGACTCTTCCAATTTTCCCATCTTCTTTTTCCAGTTTCAAACAAAATGACGAAATATAACAGCAGCGCTTTGTGCGGAGCGAAAACACATTTTCTAATTTCGCATATTACCAGTTGGTAATATTAAGAATAATATATTTGTAATTTATTTATTATGAATTACATAATAATAATTAATAATTATAATAATAATTATTTATGTCACTTTAAAACATTTTTATAAACATTTAGCTGTAGGACAATAAATTGAAACAAGGCCATAATCTTTTTTCCATCTTCGTCATCATCATCATCATCATCATCATCATAATCATCACCATCGCCACCTCATTAGCATAATATATTCATTTCCAGATCCAGGCTGTCGGCATGAACAGAGGGGGTTACCACTATCTTCTCGGAGGAATTGTGAGTTTCGATCATTGCAGCATTTCTTTCTGATATAAAAACAAATGAATAAAATGAATACGAAAAATACAAATATAAAGAAAATTATTGATTTTTTTTTAAATTAAATCAGTGAGAAAATAAATAAATAAATATTTCGATAGAACGGTATCGATTCGAAAAGACCTCATTCACCCATCTCTAGCTCCAGCAATTTTCTTCTATCGATCCATTTGCCTATTTTCGTTATATTGAATGAACGACAAAATAAATATTTATGACCGAACAAGACTTTTCAAGAAATTTATCTAAAAATTCAAAAAAAAATTATTATTATCTTTAGTTATTATTTGTTTTATTTTTAGCAGCCAATTTACATTCTCGGGGGGGGGGTGTATCATTCTGAATACATCAATTCACCCTTAACGAGCACACCCTGTTAAACCCCGTCGACCACACATCCTTAACGAATCGCCTCTTCAGTTGCTGGGTCTCGCCATTTCACGTCTACTTTGCAAGCAAATGGAGCTTTTCCAAATCAAGCTGATTGAGTGATGCCAGGCGCTGACGTTACACGCGCGCCGAAGATTTCCCGAGATTCGCTGGGCGCAACAAGTCCATCCATCGACTGTGCTTTGCGTACGGGCGGATTCCCGGCGTGCTGTCTCGTTCGACGTGCATGACAGCGGCAGTGTGACGCGGGCTTTAAACCGCAGGCGTTTGGGGGGCGAATCTAAATCTTGAAAATGAAATTGTTATAATTTTTTTGATTTTTTAATTGTTAGTGATGATGAAAAATTGAGAGAAAAAAAATCATAAGAACGAATACATAGAGATTCTCTAATACTGTCTAAGATTGTAAGAATGTCTCGATTACTCTGAACGAGCTTACCGACAAAGAGTGTTTTCCGGATTATTGCCGCCTTAAGAAACTAAACTTCAGGACGGATTATTTAAGAATAAGGATTGCTTCTTCTTTTCAATCCAGCATTTTTAAAACCGGTTGTAAAGATACAACCGGTTTTAAAAATGCCAAATTATGAGCAATGCTGTACAACTTGTATGGCATTGCTCCTCGGAACCTTAGCGCGCAAAAATAATATACACCTTTTTAAATTTTTTTATCTTGTTAAACCTTAGTAGTATTAGGAGTAGTTGTCGTAGTAGTAGTAGTTGTAGTTGTAGTTGTAGTAGTAGTAGTAGTAGTAGTAGTAGTAGCAGTAGTAGTAGTAGCAGCAGCAGTAGTGTTAGTAGTAGCAGTAGCAGTAGCAGTAACAATAGTAGCAGCAGCAGCAGTAGTAGTAGCAGTAGTAGCAGTAGCAGTAGCAGTAGCAGTAGCAGTAGCAGTAGCAGTAGCAGTAGCAGTAGGAATAGCAGTAGCAGTAGTAGTAGTAGTAGTAGCAGTGGTAGTAGTAGTAGTAGATTGACTCGTTAGCGGTCAATCGTCCTCATCGAACGACGTTATTATTCATCACAAAGCAAAGCTGTTTACACAGGCAAGCCAGGGGCGCTGATTGTTTTCCGTGCTGTTGTGACAATTTTCTCGTTAATAAAGTAGGTGGTCGCGTCGCCGGTCAAACTGACGATTTGGCATTTTAAACATGATTTACTCTCAACCTCATTAGAGGTACGAAGTAATGAACGATCATAAAATACGGTTTTTTCGTTATACTGTGAATTAACAAACGAAACAAAAAATACAGAAATTAGCTTTTTGAAACATTCCAGTGAACTCAGTCAAAAATAATTATTTGAAATTTTTTTTTAGAAAAATGACACGAATTTATAAAGAAAAGCGTATCTAGGAGGCAGAATGGACGGGAGTCCCCAGGCACCATTTTGTAAGGGGTTACCAAAATATTTGTCAAAAGGGCACAAAGATTCCCTGGAAAAACTACCTATGACTAGCAGCAGCAGCAGTAGTAGTAGCAGTAGTAGCAGTAGCAGTAGCAGTAGCAGTAGCAGTAGCAGTAGCAGTAGCAGTAGCAGTAGGAATAGCAGTAGCAGTAGTAGTAGTAGTAGTAGCAGTGGTAGTAGTAGTAGTAGATTGACTCGTTAGCGGTCAATCGTCCTCATCGAACGACGTTATTATTCATCACAAAGCAAAGCTGTTTACACAGGCAAGCCAGGGGCGCTGATTGTTTTCCGTGCTGTTGTGACAATTTTCTCGTTAATAAAGTAGGTGGTCGCGTCGCCGGTCAAACTGACGATTTGGCATTTTAAACATGATTTACTCTCAACCTCATTAGACGTACGAAGTAATGAACGATCATAAAATACGGTTTTTTCGTTATACTGTGAATTAACAAACGAAACAAAAAATACAGAAATTAGCTTTTTGAAACATTCCAGTGAACTCAGTCAAAAATAATTATTTGAAATTTTTTTTTAGAAAAATGACACGAATTTATAAAGAAAAGCGTATCTAGGAGGCAGAATAGACGGGAGTCCCCAGGCACCATTTTGTAAGGGGTTACCAAAATATTTGTCAAAAGGGCACAAAGATTCCCTGGAAAAACTACCTATGACTAGCTTCTTCCCAGTCATCAGTTATTTTTTAGGAAAGGTTTGCAGATGGGATTTGGTACGGACGTATTTTTTAGACTTTGTACCCGGGGCGCCAAAAACCCTAGCAGCGCCTCTGTTTCATAGAAGCAAAAAACTTTTTGAGATACAATAATTTATAGGTCAACGCGAACTGAATCCCAATGACGAAAATCACAAATCAGCTACGGGGCAGACTAATTGAAACCTCGCTAGAAAAACAGGCATTCATTTGCATACATAAGCAAACACACATACTCGTGCATTGTAATACACACATACTCATGCATTGTAATACACACATACTCATGCATTGTAATACACACATACTCGTGCATTGTAATACACACACACTCATGAATTGTAATACACACATACTCATGCATTGTAATACACACATACTCATGCATTGTAATACACACATACTCATGCACTGTAATACACACATACTCATGCATTGTAATACACACATACTCATGCACTGTAATACACACATACTCGTGCATTGTAATACACACATACCCATGCATTGTAACACACACACACGCGCACAAATACAAACAGGAACAAACACACGCACATCAACAGCGCACGTGTGCACGTGTTACCAGGAGGCGCTCCATCGGTCAGCGGAAGCGGTCGACTTAACAGATTGATTCCTTCCTAGTAACACTTCCACCTCTGTTTCTTATTCATTCCCCAGTAAGCTCTAATGTTAGCAACATTGTTTTTCCAGATTGTTTTTTTTTCTTTCTAAGCAAAGAAAAAAACAGGCAAAACAAATCTTTTTTTTTGTTGCCTTTTCACTCGTCTCCAAGAGTGCAGCAAAGTGATCAATCTAGAAAAACTTGAAGTTTAAAACGAGCCCATTAAAGCTTTCTTCTTCTTCTTCTTTTAAATCACTTTTCTCTGCCGTGTTTTTAAGTTCGAAAATGTCTTAAAAACAACATTTTTCAAAAAAAGAAAAAAAATTATTTTTTTTTCATTCAATTTTGTTCAAAATTAATTTCTTTTTTAATAATTGTACGTGGCGTGTACAGGGGGTACCGGATGAGTGATGGTCGCGGGGGTCTGCAGCATGTTTATTG
>OZ022242.1:37476072-37498572 GCA_963978895.1 Erpobdella octoculata | reverse complement strand
CTTTTTTTATGTTTTTTATGTTTTTTTGTTTATGACTTTCATTTTGATTTTGTTCATGTCTTCAATGTTTTTTGTTTGTCTTTTATTTTGTTCTTGTTTTTTATTTTGTTTGTGTTTTTTACTTTTTGGTGTTTTCCATTTTGTTTTTATTTTCCATATTTTTTGTCCTCCATTTTATTCTGATTTTCCATTTTTAGTCCTCCGTCTTGTTTTTTCCATAATATTTGTATTTGTTATCATCTCTTTTTTTTAATTTCATTTTATTTTGTATTCTTGTGTTTAATTAAAGAAACAGAGTGATTTAACTAACATTTATTATCTTTATCTTAATTGTTGTTACTGACCCTACCTATTCGTCAACCCCCCCTACTCTTATCTCTTTGCCACAACCTCAACGTTCAACTACATTTTGACTTCAAACTTTTACTTCCACCTTTGCGTGTAATTTTTTTTCATTCCTCACTCTAATCATGAAACACTTCATTTGAAGCCAAAACCCGCCAATTCCTAAGATGAAAAATTTAAACCAATTCAGCAATCCATTTGTCCATACATACATACATCAATGTTCAGACATACATCATCGTTTCAGGTCAACTTCCCTGGAATCTCAGGCATGATTGCCTTCGACGATCAAGGACACAGGAAGGACTACACCCTCGGTGTCTACGAACTCAATCTGAATAGCGACGTTAAAGAGGTAAGTTTATTAATTAATTAATTTATTTATTTATTCATTTATTTGAACAGGTTTTTCTTTAATAAATGTAATTTCCCTGCAACAATGCAATTCAAAAAATAGCATAAAACAAAATAAAAAATAAATACAATAACTAAATAAAATAAAATAAAATAGAAGCATTCTAGCAGATTTACAGTCCCCAATAGATAGAAATTGTCCACTTACGGAAGTGGTCAAAGTGACCGTCAAAGCGTGAAAGTGAAAAAAAAACTCGCCCAGCACTGTGTTTTATAAAATAAAATAAAAATCAGCTCTCTAATTGAAGTTTAGTTCAACAATTTTGAGATCAGAAGTCGTTTCCAAGTAATTACGGAGTGGGGGGTATTAATGAGATAAACACTTACCTACCACTCTCCCCCAACTCCCCTCCCACTCTCCCCCACTCTTCCTCCTTCTCTATTCGTATTAAATTTGCTAACATAATAAAAAAAAAGTTTATATGTCTTTATTAACTACAAGGCCTATTAAATCAATCAAGAAACGTTGCTCCTCTAAACACGTATCTATTATCACCGAGATTTGAATTACTATCTAAATTAAATATTGAATGAATAAATGAATAAATAATGCTAATTCTCTGACCAATGTGGGAGTGGGGCTGCAACAAAAGCCTTATTCTCCAAAGTCAGTAATAAACAATTTAATAATAATAAAAATTGTGGTAATTCCCTAACCAGATTGCGATGTGGGACTACAACAAGGGTCTTACCAAGGTTGGTCTGACAAGTACTATCCCTCCTGAGTTGGACATGAAACCAAAATCTGAGAACAAGACAATCATTGTTACGACCATTATTGTAAATTTTTGTTTGATCATTTTTGACCTCTTGTTCTTTATTATTATTATTTTAAAGTTTTTATCATTTAAAACCAGAAACGTATTTGTTGTGTTACAGCCTAATTCATGATCATTTTCTGCAGTCTATTTCTAATTTTTAGTCTTTTAATTTTAGATAAACTATTATTGATTTTATGTAATTTATATATATATATATATTTTTATTTAATTCATATCATCGAAATCAGTCACCGCCATTCCTCAACTACAAGAAACGTCTCGAAAGCAACAAATCTTCACCTTTGCCGATGTCGGACCGACTCGGCCCAAACGGTCTGGAAAAGTTCGAGGGCTACTGCGCCGAGCTTACCGTCAAGCTAGCTGAGCTTGTGAACTTTAACTTCGAGCTGAGGCTCGTAGCCGACGGAAAGTACGGAGCGAAGACCGACAACGGAACGTGGAACGGCATGGTTGGAGAACTGACGACCAGGGTTGGTGTTATTTGCGCCCGGCTATTCGCGTCGGCGGATCCGAGTCGATTTGAGCCGCCGGATCTGATTCGATTCTATATGTAGATTTGGATTTAAGTTTTTGTAGGGATTGTTTTATAATTAGTTCATTTTAATTTTTAAAAATTACAGAATTTTATTTATAATAATTTTTTTTTATATGGATCATCTTTCCACAGCATAAAAAATATATTTTTGTTTTTTTTCTCTTGATTTACAATGCTCGTACGTTGTAAAACAAAAACAAAATTCTAAGAAAGTTTTCAATAATTTACGGGATTTATTCCGTAAACGAAGAAAACAAGACAATTCCCGGTTTCATTCTTGCACGCATAAAATAGATTCCTTATCCAGTCGTAAACAATGGAAGGCTTATGGAAACCGGTTGAAATGCAACCGGCTACGCCGGAGAGACGATGACGAGACTGAAAAGACTCCAGGCAAGGAATGGCCTTGTCGTGCTGAGGATGATGTGTCTCGAAGCCACCGGATCTGCTGGTTGTAACGAGTTGATTTGCGCAATAAGCCCCAGCGTAACACGTACAAACTATATTTCTCTTTTTTTTCTTTTTCATTCTTTTTTTTATTTCTTGTTTTTCTGAATTTTTCACTTCCTTATTTTCTCTTTTTTCTGTCTCTTACTATTTCTCTCTATCTCGCTCTCCGTCTTTCTCTCTCTCTCTTTTTCTTTCTCTCTGTTTCTCTCTTTTTCTCTTTCTATTTTTTTTCTTATTGCAGAGATGCTAATAAAAACACTTATTTGAAATTCCCTTAATCATGTGTCCACTTTCGATTCTCATTTTCTTTCCGTCATTACCGACGTTTTTTTTCTTTTCTTTTGTAGTTTTATATAAAAATAAAACTTTTTTTTCGAAATGCAGACAGAACACACACACACACATACACACACAGACACAAAGCAAACATGCAACAGTCAATAAGCCCTCCCCCCTAGCTTCCCCGTGCGTCGTCCCGCCGGTAGTGCCATTGACGGTCAGCACTCCAGATCAGACAGCTAGTTTTTAGATAGCTAAGAGTCGAGCAGCAACTGAATATTTGCAGACGACTTTGAATTTATTCAGACCATAAATATTTGCAGACCATGAATATTTGCAAATTATGAATATTTGCAGACCATGAATATTTGCAGATTATGAATATTTCCAGACCGTGAATGTTGCAGACCATGAATTTTTGCAAACCATGAATATTTACAGACCCTGAAATTATGTAGACCTTGAATATTTACAGTTCATGAATTTAAGCAGACCATGAATATTCATAGAGTTGATATAATTAAACTGCGGGAGCGTCTGGTCATAATAGGACGATGGTTTCGGCGTGGTTTTCCATAAAACCACGTTCCAACGTTTATTAGACTTTATTGTCTGCATTGTCCAAAAATCTCAGTTTTTATATTTTTCCAACGGTTTAAAATAAAAAATGCGCTTACCTTAAAATAAATAAAAAAAACTGTCAAATTTTGCAAATCAGGCTAAATAAAAGTTTAAAAACTTCTGTTCAACAGAAGGCCGACGTCGCCATTGCACCTCTGACCATTTCCTCGATCCGAGAGCGGGTCATCGACTTCAGCAAACCATTCATGAATCTGGGCATATCCATCATGATCAAGAAGCCGGAAAAACAGAAGCCGGGCGTCTTCAGCTTTATGGACCCCCTGGCCTACGACATCTGGGCTTGCATCGTCATCTCCTATCTTGCCGTCAGCTTTGTCCTCTTCCTGGTCAGCCGTTTCAGTCCTTACGAGTGGCAGGTCGAAGAGACCAAGGACTGCAACGGCGACGGCGCCACGACCACCGTAGTCGTCCCCAGCTACACGAACGACTTTACAGTACTTAACAGTCTCTGGTTCTCTCTGGCTGCCTTCATGCGTCAGGGCTGCGACATCTCACCCAGGTAAGAAAAAATGTTTTCGCCAACACTGTTGCCTGATTTTGTCTTCTACTAATGCCTTTAAAAAATTTTTTATTTCAAAAACAATTTTAACTGATGTAGCGCCTTATTTCTTCTTTAGCTTATTAAAAAAACAGATTTGAGACTTCAAAGGTGCTTGTTAAATCGCTTTGAATAATTAAAGCTTTGATGTTATTTTTTCTTAAATTGTCGATCTTTATTCAAGATTTCAATTAAGATGATACAGAATTATCTTATTTTTTCCATCTCCCTCTTTTTTTCTTTCTCCCTCTCTTTCCCCCTCTTTCTCTCTCTTTATCTTTATTTTTTTTACTTTGTTCTCGTTTTCCTTTGAAGGAACCTATATGATTTTTTTCAACTATATACACTCGTATGCACAAAAAAAAAGAAAATCTAAAAGATGACTGACACATCTCTGTGTTGTATTCAAAGTTCGCACTCTGTCTTCTGCCGGCTTTGCTTATTTTGTTTATAAAAAAAAAACAAATTTAAAAAAAGAAACTGCCTTTATATGGTATTTTTCGGTCTTTAAATAAATTTATAGATCATCAAGAATTGTATAAATAGAATGCAAAAGAGTTTGACGAATAAAACAGAGAATGGAGTTTGACGAAACCTTTGTGTCCTCTTTCTTTGCTGGGAGACAATCGTTGAAAACAGCACAGTTGATAGAACAAAATCTAATGAAAAAAAAACATACACCCAAACATAAGCAGACATACATACATACATACATACATACATACATACATACATACATACATACATACATACATACATACATACATACATACATACATACATACATACATACATACATACATACATACATACATACATACATACATACATACATACATACATACATACATACATACATACATACATACATACATACATACATACATACATACATACATACATACATACATACATACATACATACATACATACATACATACATACATACATACATACATACATACATACATACATACATACATACATACATACATACATACATACATACATACATACATACATACATACATACATACATACATACATACATACATACATACATACATACATACATACATACATACATACATACATACATACATACATACATACATACATACATACATACATACATACATACATACATACATACATACATACATACATACATACATACATACATACATACATACATACATACATACATACATACATACATACATACATACATACATACATACATACATACATATAGACAGACAGACAGACAGTCTTACGACAGACGTTATGTTTTAGGGTCATTTCTTCTTCTTTTTAGAGTCAGCCATTGCAGTCGAAGTACAGTGGACTCGAATCTCGGTTATGGCCGATATACTTCACGAGGCCATTAATTTTATTGCCGACTCGTTAGAAACTCCGCCGCAAATTTGTCGCTGAAGGCTCGAAAATCTTCTTTCTTTCAACTCATCGACTATGTACTTTTTCTCATAAACGGAAATGTAGAACATGTATTTATTTCTAAAACTAAAAAAAATTTTTTTTTAAACCAATCGCTCGTTCAGCTAGGGAGAGAAGAATCTCCAATCCTACGCTTGAGCAAACGCCCACGACGACCACCATCGAGGCAAGGGGACAGCAACTCCCCTTCCCTTTCCCTTTACTTCCCCTCGCCCAGCGGCTACGGTGTTCTCCGAGGCTGACGTAGGAATTAATTTAAATTTCAAATTACTCTCGTCTCAAAAAGTCGATTAGGAAAATTAAAGAAATTTCAAAGTGTTTTTTTCTTGTAGCTTTTTTTCATTTTATCTAGAATACCTATTTATCGTAAAATGTGTAATTTATTGAAATGACTATTATTTATTTATATAACAACAAAATGGTAATTTATTCATGATAAGAAAATTATCTGATTCATTAAAACGTAATTTATTCATAGAAAATTAATTTATTCATAGAAAAGTAATTCATTCATAAGAGTTTATTACATTTTGAAAAGTACAATCCATCCGATAGTTCATCCAAGTCGTTAAGCTTTTCAAACATCTCTTTTTTTTTACATTTCCCATCCCTTGTCTCACAACGCAAAGCATTCAGTAGGATTCTCCCGTAGCGAGACTCGATCGTCCCTCTCCCGGTAACTTTCTGAAGCTCCCAGCGGGACATTCAGGTCGGCATTAGAGACGCGCGATTATCGTTATGGGAATCTTTACGCTTGCGATATTACGTCGCCTGGGATTTTCAGTGCGTCCTGTTGAGTTTTTGTTCGTGCTCGTTCGTGTAAAATCTAGGTACTCTCATTATTATATCCTTTAAATCAATTTTTTTTTTGTCAAGTTTAAAAGCAAATATCGTAAACAACTTCTTCATCGCTATCATGGTTTCCTATTTTCATATTGCCCAATAAGCAAGTTTTTTTTTAAATTGTTTTTAATTTATTACGTCAAAAAATATTCTTTACAATAGAAATACGGTTTTTACGTTAAATACATATATGGTATACGTAAAGTAAAATAGAGTTACGGTTTTTACGTTAAATACATATAAGGTATACGTAAAATTTGCTCTCAAACTCGATTTCATCTGATCTGATTAATTTTTTTTACGTACAGCGTCCACAAAGCTTGGAATTTGCTACCTCTTTTTACAAACTTCATATTAAGTTACAATTTCTGTTGTGTGTGTGTGTGTGTGGCTTTCTCAGTACGCAAATCTTGCAAGTAATATTTAACCAGCTTTTTAACTAGCTAGGAAGCTGAAACTTTCAGCATAGCTTTATATTGGATGACAATACATGATTCAATTAAAAAAAAACATTAATTTGAACATCTTTCGTATTTCTAAATCGAGTGCATTTGAAATAAAAGTTTATGTTAAAAAACTCGTTTTTTCTTAACTTGTTTATTTTGATGTTTTCCACAAACTTTTGCTGTTTCTTTTTTTTGTTTTTTTTTTATTTTTACATTTTTGTAGGGCCGTTTACAGCAAAAGATCAGCGGCTATCTTAAAAACACCTCTACGCTAAATCTTCCGTACAAGATATAACCAATATTTACATTACAGCAAGATGAACTCCGCCTTGCCAATTGCGAGCCAGTCTCAAGCCTGGATAAAGGAGGTGGGACAGTTAAAAAGATCAAACTTTGGTTCACGACAAGAAGTGCTTAGGTGCTTCCTACATACAGCCAATTCAGTCTTAAAACACTTGATGTAAAGGACTATGAACTATCATAAAATACAGCAAAATGTTCGTGACATAAATGAACGCGATCCATCAAGTTGTCTATTATATAGAATGACACTCCAAATGATGACTATCTCTCTCTCTGGCTTAGTTTTACACGTCGCTTATCTATGACCTACTTGTTTATATTTGCTTCACGTCAAGAGATCACGTGATTCTTCTCAGCAACTTTTTTTTTAAATTTTTCGTTGGATTAAATCTTTTTTTTTTCATAAGCCGGTAAATTGTTTTCTTACGTTCGAGGATAAATATAATGAACATAGCAGCCATCAACACTATGTCAGCATCATTTTATCCTGTTTAGTATTTGTCGAAATCAGTGTCAACACCATTACTATTATTATTATCATCATCACTATCAGCGTTGTCATCATCATCGTCATTATTGTCGTCGCCATCGTCGTCTTCGTCCTCCTCCTCATCATCATCATCGTCATCGTCATCATAATCATCATCATAGTCATCATCATCATCATCATCATCGTCATCGTCATCGTCACCATCACCATCATCATCATCACCATCATCATCATCATCATCATCATCATCATCATCATCATCATCATCATCATCATCATCATCATCATCATCATCATCATCATCATAACCGTCGTCGTCGTCATTCCATTCGACTAAATCCGATATAAACAACTTTTCTTTTTTTACCCATCTCTTTCAGATCACTATCTGGGCGGGTGGTCGGCAGTGCCTGGTGGTTCTTCACCCTCATCATCATCTCTTCATACACGGCCAACCTGGCTGCCTTTCTGACAATCGAGAGGATGCTGACCCCTATCGAGGGGGCGGACGACCTTGCAAAGCAGAGAGAGATAATGTATGGAACCCTGGATGCCGGGTCGACTAAAGATTTCTTCAAGGTAAGGGTTGAAACTGATGTCGAGATTTAGTTCTTTATTTTCTGCGTTCCGTACAAAAAAATTGTTGATGATGATGATAATGATGATAATGATGATGGTGGTGGTGGTGTTGGTGGTGGTGGTGGTGGTGGTGGTGGTGATGATGATGATGATGATGATGATGATGATGATGATGATGATGATGATGATGATGATGATGATGATGATGATGATGATGATGATGATGATGATGATGATGATGATGATGATGATGATGATGATGATGATCACGACAATGACGATGATGATGATGACGAGGAAGAGAAAATGACGATGATGATGTTGATTTTGGTCTTTGATTTCGTAACGACACAGTCCCATAAATTACTTTTTATGATTTATGACTCATTTCCGGAACCCTAAAAATGTCATTCTGTGCACTATGTTAGAGCTGGAACGCAGACATCTGACGACGCCGGAATAAATAGTAAAAAATAAATAAATAAACAAAAAATGACGAAATAAATAGATAATAAAATAACTAAATCAATAATTAATTTTTTTTATAATAGTTTATAGTCCTTTACACCAGGTGTTTTAAGACTGAAATGGCTGTATGTATGAAGCTTCTGTTGTGGATCAAAAAGTCCATCCTCCTTTATTCAGACTTGGAATTGGCTCGCAATACGTGAGGCGGAGTCAGAGGCGGACATTTGTTGGGTTGGGTTGACCATGGGTTGGATTGTATTGGGTTGAGTTGACCATGGGTTGGATTGTACTGGGTTGTGTGAAATATTTTTGACACGTGTGTGGAAAAAATTGAAAAAAAAATTAACTGCGGGTTGGATTAGAAAATTTAATTTTTCAAGTCGGTCGGGTTGGGTTGAGAAAAAGATGAGTTGGGTTGGGCTGGGTTGCCAAAAATAAACCCATGTCTACTTCTGGGCTGAGTTAAATAATTAAATACTTTAATTGAATATTTATCTAAAAAAACTATAATTTAAAAACTTTTATGGGTTTCAATAAAATTTGATCAAATCAGCATTAAACCTAATTATGATCTTTATTAAATTCAAGTTTTTTTCCCTGTTAATTATTCGTTTACCAATTAATTGCTACTTTTTCCTGATAAAACATCCAAAATTCACATTATGATACACAGGCACAAAATATTTTTCCCCGCCTCCACCCACACACAAAAACACATACACACCCACACAAAAACACATACACACCCACACAAACACAAATAGAAACACACACGCATGCACACATAAACACACCCAGACAAACACACACAAACACACACAAACACACAAGAACACACACACACACTCACACACACATGCATACAAGCGTGCTCGCATCAACTGAAAAATTAGCTTTTCATTTCGAACGAAATTCTGACAAAATTCAGCACGACGTGCTCAGAAAGCAGCTTTAAGGACACGTAGAAATCCAATAAAGTATTCATCCGTGCTTCTCCGTTCTGTTGACTTCTGCTGACTTTCTCTGCTTACTGCCTGGTTTCACTGGGTTTTATTGATTCTCTTCGAGTTTCGCTGAGTTTCGTTCGGTTCTTCTGAGTTTTATAGAGTTTCATTGGGTTCTGATATGCGGAGAAGCGCGTGCAGATTTTATGTGGCATTCATGCTATGGCTTTCATGCAATTTGTTCGTGTTGTTCTCAAGTATTCCATGGCCCAAATCATTCAGATGTCTGGGATTATCGTGGAATGGGTGTTGGTTGAAGCACGTGGTGGTGATGATGATGATGATTATGATGATTATGATGATGATGACGACGACGACGATTATGATGATGACGACGATGACGATGATTTTGGTGCTGTTGATCATGGTGGTGATGGCTGTTGTAAATAAGAGCTGCTCTAATTTTTTTGATTGTTTAATGCTTATATGTAAATATGCGAAGGTGCGTATGATGACGTTTTGACATTTCTGTTTTGTTTTTTTTGGAAAGTGAGCTTTTTTGACTTTTGACTTTTAGTTTTGACATAATGCAGTCAGTTGTTAGTTTTAAAAAAATGAAGACCATATACTCACATCCATTCACACACACACGCACACATAAACACACATACATTCGTCGTAAAAGTGCAAAAGTAACAAAAATAACTGATAATAAAAAATGAGATTTGAAACACAAAACTTGAAAGGTTTGAAGAAAAAAATGTAATAAAAAAACTATAAAAAAGACTCCTGAAGAAAAAAGATAAAATGAGTGTGTGTGTGTGTATCTGTGTGTGTGTCTGTGTCTGTGTGTGTGTCTGTGTGTGTGTGTCTGTGTCTGTGTGTCTGTGTGTGAGTGAGAGAGAGACAGAAATTTCTTTCTGAGAGAGAGAGAGAACGAGAAAAA
Source organism: Erpobdella octoculata (assembly GCA_963978895.1). Taxonomy (NCBI): domain Eukaryota; kingdom Metazoa; phylum Annelida; class Clitellata; order Hirudinida; family Erpobdellidae; genus Erpobdella; species Erpobdella octoculata. Next base: position 37,488,110 of record OZ022242.1, on the reverse strand, counting down.
AAGAGAAGGAAAAAGAGAGCAGTGATGCATGCCTATGATGTCATGCAAGCCGACTGTTTTGATTAAATTTACATTTAATGAAAAAATAATATTAAAATTGATGACGACGATGATGGTGACGATGACGATGACGATGGCGATAATGATGATCATGATGACGACGATGATGATGATGGTGATAATGATAACGATGACGATGACGATGACGATTATAATAATGACGACGATGACGATGATCCCGATGATAGTGATGATGATGATGATGACGATGACGATAATGATGATAATTGTAATGGTGATAATGATGACAAGCGTCCAGGTAACACTGCAGACTAAAAGGTCTCCTCAGATGTATTAAATCTGTCAATTTCAAACATTTATTTGAAATTTGAAAATTTTGTAGTTTGTGTTGCCGTTGAGAATGTCAGGCGTATCCTAAGAAATGTCATGCGCACCACGAGAAATGTCATACGTATCCTAAGAAATGTCATGCGTGTATTGACCATACGAGTATACGTACCCCGAAAATTTCATGCTGCCATCTAGAAATACCTCGTGACTTCATGAATGTGTCTCTTTCTCTCTCTCTTTATGTATCACTTCTTCTGTCTTTTTTTCTTTCTCTATCTTTCACTTTCTATTTCTCTCTTTCTCTCTCTCTTTCTATTTCTCTCGCTTTCTCTCTCTCTCTCTCTAATTCTCTCTCTCTCTTTTTCCATTCATGACGTTTTCACGCGTCACGTGAAATTGAAAAAAATTGAATTCCTTCAAGGAAAAACTGTTTTTTCTCTTTTTTTAATAAAATATTTTCAGAAGTTTTTTTTAATAATTTTTTTAAAAAAATTGCTTTATGAACTTTTTGCTTTTTTGACGTCTTGTCGCATATTTGTCTTTCTTTCGGTTTTTTATTATTTGTGTTATTTATTTTTTCATTTCTTTATTTATTTGTTAATTTATTCATTTATTTATTTATTTATTTATTTCTTTCTTTATTTATTTATTTATTTATTTATTTATTTATTTATTTATTTATTTATTTATTTATTTATTTATTTATTTATTTATTCATTCATTCATTCATTCATTCATTCATTCATTCATTCATTCATTCATTCATTCATTCATTCATTCATTCATTCATTCATTCATTCATTCATTCATTCATTCATTCATTCATTCATTCATTCATTCATTCATTCATTCATTCATTCATTCATTCATTCATTCATTCATTCATTCATTCATTCATTCATTTATTTTTTTTTTTTTTATTTTTTTTTTTTTTATTTATGTATTTTTTTTCTATTTATCTATTTATTTCCTCTTTCTGATTTTTTTTATTTAAAACATTTTTGTGATAATTCGGTTTCAAATAGTTATTTGTTTGATTTATTAATTTTTTAGAAGCAATTTATCAGAGTCTCAATAATTCAAACGGCATTAAACGAGATAAAACGTTGATGAAGGTTTAGACAAAATACAAATCTTCTACAAAAATGCAATCTTCTGATGAATTTATCTTGAATAAAACATTTTTAATCTCTTGAATAATCTAGAAAATCATTCAGTTACAATACGTTTTTTTTTGTTCTATGTAATTCAAATTACATTTCTTCTATGTAATTTAATTTATGTTTTTGTGCTATGTAATTTAATTTATGTTTTTTGTTCTATTCAATTTAATTTCTATTTTGTGTTCTATGCAATTTAATTTATATTTTGATCTATGTAATTTAATTAAGAAATATTTTCTATGTAATTTAATCTACTTTTCCTGTTTTATCTAGTTTAATTTACATTTTTTGTTCTATGTAATTTAATTTACATTTTTTAGTTCTGTGTAATTTAGTTTAGATGTTGTGTTCTATGTAATTTAATTTATATTTTTGTTTTATGTTATTTAATTTACTTTTCCTGTTTTAATTATTTTAATTTACATTTCTTGTTCTATTTAGCTTAATTTACATTTTTAGTTCCATGTAATTTATTTTACATGTTGTCTTCTATGTAATTTAATTTACATTTTCGTGCCGACGTTGATGGGCATGAAATTCCTGCTGGGTCTTCAATTCGATTAAATTAGAACACTGAAAATCCACCTCGATCGGTTGATTGGGTTCACTCGGTGCCAAAATATAAAATGGTTGAAGTTTTAGAGAGATACTTTTTTTTATTAATATGCAATGATGTTTTTTAATGTTATTTATGAAATGTTGATTTAAAAACGATTACATCCAATATATAAAAATAAATGTTTGTTTGTTTGTTTGTTTGTTTCTATCGTCGTCAAATTTAAACGTCTGAAACGATTTGCATGAAATTTAAAGCATCTAAGGGGCAAATGCTCACGGGATGGTTTGTGGTTTGTGTCTGAGGGGCATGTTCTATGGGTAGTTTGTGGTTTGGGTTTGAGGGTCATGCTCAAGGGATAGTTTGTGGTTTGTGTCTGAGGGGTGTGTTCCGAGGGTAGTTTGTGGTTTGGGTTTGAGAGGCATGCTCAAGGGATAGTTTGTGGTTTGTGTCTGATTTTCTTGAAATTTGGTGCACCTGAAGTGCATGTCTGATTTTGCAAAGAAAAAAATGTGAACCAGTTGGCATTTTATGGTAAAAAAACGTCATTGCGGGTATCTGAGTGAGTGTTTAATAAAGCTTGCAGTTTGAATGTGACGATGCTGTAGTTTTTTGATAAAGTGACGAATGTCAATTCAAGTGCATTTCATTGTAATAGTGCAATGAGCCAATCTGTGTGTGTCTGTGTGTGTGTGTGTGGTTAAGGTTCTTGAGGAAAATAAATATTAGATTTATAGAGAAGCATGTAGCCGGGATTTATTATAAGCATTAAGCCTGCACTTTCGTCCTGATTGGTCTGACCTGTGCGTGCCGGTCGGTCATGAATATTCAACAGTGGGAGCGAATCAGTACACACCTACACAAACTCACACACACACACACACGCACGCACGCACACACGCGCACACGCACATAAAAGTTTAATAAAAGAAAAAAAAACCAGAAGTTCCAAGAGAAACCTAATTGTGGTTTATTTGAAGTGGGTTTTCTATGGGTTCTTGACTTGAAAATATAAGACATAATAAATTATAAAATCAAAAGTTATATTTTTTTAATTTTAAAATGAACATTTAAAAATTAATATTAATCCTAAAATACTGCATAATTAAATGAATAATTATAATCAATTATTCAATAATATAAGTTCAATAAAAATTAAATAATATGTTATAATGTCTGGGATTTCTTTAAAACCACTTATATAAACTTCACTACCTTGCTTGCTTGCTTGAATGTTTGCCAACCTTGAAAGTGAAATTTAACTAACTTTCTATCCTCCAATCGAGCTGAAATTTGGAATATAAGCTTGATCCTCATGGCAATGCATTCTATTAAAGTCAGAATTCTCTGAACAAAAAATTATTTTTAATTAAAAATAATAATAATTAGCTATATTTTAAAACAAATATAAATAAATCAAACACAATTGTATAGATGTTTACATATAAAAATTCCAAAAAAATCGTTTTAAAGGAGCAAGTGGCAATAAATGAAAAGCCGTCAATCCTGAAATATAGGAGATTTTTTAAAAATAACCTGATTTTTAAGACTTACTGGTTGAGTTTTAATAATAATCGGATGACGTCCAACATTCTCCAGAGTCGTTCCACTTCCAGAATGTGACGAGCAGAAAAAAAGTTCAAAAAGCAAAACCTTCCGAACCGCCGTCGAAAATGACGCTTCTTGGATGTCGTCGTCACACTTTTGAAAATTTTTGGTTCAGTCAGAGCAGAATAAGATGATTTTCAATATCGCATTTGTGACGTTGGTGGTATTGCGGTTAAGCGTTTGCCTGTCGGCCCATAGGTCGGCGGTTCGAATTTCAGCGGCGTCACCAGCGTATCTCCCTCAAGCAAGCAAAGAGTTTGCTTTGCACTGCTCAGACTGAGAGTCTCACGTAGTCAACTAACTAGTTTCACGAACTTTAAAAGATTAAATTAATTAATCAAAAGATTAAGTTACGAGATTAAATTAATTAATCATTTTCGTTGCGGTCAACAGAACTCAAGGATCTCAACGTACGAGATGATGTGGGACTTCATGAACAACAATCCCGACGTCTTCGTCAAGACCGTCGAGGACGGCGTGGCCAAGGTCAGAAGTTCAAAGGGCAAGTACGCCTTCCTTCTCGAGTCGACCATGAACGACTACTACAACCAGAAGAAACCGTGCAACACGATGAAAGTCGGCGGCGACCTTGACTCCAAGGGCTACGGGGTCGCTACCCCCATCGGGTCAAAACTCAGGTGTCGATGAGTACTAAATTTGTTCACCAGTGATGACATCAGCGTTTCAATTATTATTACAATCAGTAATTGTAATTTTAATTGTCGTAAGTTATCAGTATTAATTGTAGTTGTAAATAATTGATTAATTACATACATGTCGTAGCTTATCAGTATTAATTGTAGTTGTAAATAATTGATTAATTACATCCGTTTTGCCTTCAGAGAAGACGTTGGCCTTGCAATACTTCAGCTGCTCGAAAAGGGCTTTCTTGCCAAACTGCACAAGAAGTGGTGGTACGACAAGGGCGAATGCGTACCGGAGGACACAAAGGTCAGCATAACATCATCGTCATCATCATCATCGTGGTCATCACCATCATCATCATCATCGTCGTCGTCATCATTTAAAAATTTATTCTGTTCATAATTTTGCATTCAATAAATTAATTAATTTTGTTCGTCATATAGTAATTAATTTAATCTATGCACCATTCATGCAGCTCCACTTATTATTTATGCCATACATTTAGATAATTTATTTTTATTTCATGCAATTTATAATTATTTACGTCATTAATATTATAATAAACATATATCAACATAGTTTATTAAATTTACTTTTTTAAGAAAGTTGTTTTATGAAATTTAAAGAGACCTAACAGTTTTTAATGTATGTTAATATATAGTGTTACTTTAGTTATTATAATAAATATTATTATGTATTTATTTATTATAGTTTGTGATTAAAAAAATTCCAGTTATGCTTACGAAATATGTAAACGATCATCACACCGACTTTAACGCATACACACCCACACATGCACACATACATCCACACGGAGATACGGAGACATACACACAAATATAGCCGTCGTCATTATGCCCCCGCTTGTGTTCCAGCGTTGAAAAGGCTACGCAATGCAACAGCGTGCACTGCTTATCCTGTGCTATAGAGAAAAAGAGAGGAGGAGAGAGAGACAGAGAGAGAGACAGAGAGAGAGAGACAGAGAGAGAGACAGAGATAGAGAGAGATTTGAAAATTCTATCGCTCTGGAGACGAAATTGGCCGGACAGGCTAGGACCGCAGTTGCGTTCGGTCTTCCTGCGGTACTGCATGGGCGCCATAAGTCCCCGCGTGGCCAACAACCAGCCTGCCTAGCCATGTTACTTACGAGTGTATCAGACGTGGTGGTCTTTCGTCCGTGAAGGAGAGAAATCGTCCGTGCAGACACCGCGGGCTTTTTCGCCCTCGGCCGGTTTATTGGAAGTTATTGAAGCGCTGTCTTTTGTGGGACGAAATTAATGCCGTGAAAAGTATCGTTATTATCAACGTCATCGTCGTCGTCGTCGTCGTCATGAACCTCTCCATCGTCATCGTCAATGTTGTTGTTGCCGTTGCAGTCATCATCATTATCGTCATCGTCGACGTCGGTGTCATCATTTCCAGAATGCCCATGAACCTCTCCACTTGGGTTGTTTATGGGAGACCAATAATTTTTTAACCCAAGAACTGGGCTGTTCATCTCTGTATTAATCTTATAAATATTTCATAAATGCCATAAATAATCAATTATAGTCAAAAAGCTCTTTTAGAATCTAACAATTGATATATAAATATTGTCTATTTGTGAGAAACACCTCATTTTTTTAATAATAAAAAATTTTAAAAACAATTTTATATAGTTATTTAATAACTCAATATAATAATTCAATTTTATTATTCATTACAAAGATTGTCATATTTTAAAAAGCTTCTAAAATTAGTTAAAACATCTTACTAAATGACCGGCAACGTTATTCCAACTTCGCATATTATATTTCATCTTCCAAATTCTCCATTTATTATACAGCAACTTTTTCCTTTTTTTTTTTAATTTTGTGGAAAATGACTCGACGGGACGCTTCAGATACGTGACGTGAGACTAAAATGGAGTCAACCTCATATTTATTTATTTATTTACTCACTCATTCATTTGTTTATTTGTTTATTTATATATATTTATTTATTTATTTATTTATTTATTTATTTATTTATTTATTTATTTATTTATTTATTTATTTATTTATTTATTTATTTATTTATTTATTTATTTATTTATTTATTTATTTATTTATTTATTTATTTATTTATTTGTTTGTTTGTTTGTTTGTTTGTTTGTTTGTTTGTTTGTTTGTTTGTTTGTTTGTTTGTTTGTTTGTTTGTTTGTTTGTTTGTTTGTTTGTTTGTTTGTTTGTTTGTTTGTTTGTTTGTTTGTTTGTTTGTTTGTTTGTTTGTTTGTTTGTTTGTTTGTTTGTTTGTTTGTTTGTTTGTTTGTTTGTTTGTTTGTTTGTTTGTTTGTTTGTTTGTTTGTTTGTTTGTTTGTTTGTTTGTTTGTTTGTTTGTTTGTTTGTTTGTTTGTTTGTTTGTTTGTTTGTTTGTTTGTTTGTTTGTTTGTTTGTTTGTTTGTTTGTTTGTTTGTTTGTTTGTTTGTTTGTTTGTTTGTTTGTTTGTTTGTTTGTTTGTTTGTTTGTTTGTTTGTTTGTTTGTTTGTTTGTTTGTTTGTTTGTTTGTTTGTTTGTTTGTTTGTTTGTTTGTTTGTTTGTTTGTTTGTTTGTTTGTTTGTTTGTTTGTTTGTTTGTTTGTTTGTTTGTTTGTTTGTTTGTTTGTTTGTTTGTTTGTTTGTTTGTTTGTTTGTTTGTTTGTTTGTTTGTTTGTTTGTTTGTTTGTTTGTTTGTTTGTTTGTTTGTTTGTTTGTTTGTTTGTTTGTTTGTTTGTTTGTTTGTTTGTTTGTTTGTTTGTTTGTTTGTTTGTTTGTTTGTTTGTTTGTTTGTTTGTTTGTTTGTTTGTTTGTTTGTTTGTTTGTTTGTTTGTTTGTTTGTTTGTTTGTTTGTTTGTTTGTTTGTTTGTTTGTTTGTTTGTTTGTTTGTTTGTTTGTTTGTTTGTTTGTTTGTTTGTTTGTTTGTTTGTTTGTTTGTTTGTTTGTTTGTTTGTTTGTTTGTTTGTTTGTTTGTTTGTTTGTTTATTTATTTATTTATTTATTTATTTATTTATTTATTTATTTATTTATTTATTTATTTATTTATTTATTTATTTATTTATTTATTTATTTATTTATTTATTTATTTATTTATTTATTTATTTATTTATTTATTTATTTATTTATTTATTTATTTATTCATTCATTCATTCATTCATTCATTCATTCATTCATTCATTCATTTATTTATTTATTTATTTATTTATTTATTTATTTATTTATTTATTTATTTATTTATTTATTTATTTATTTATTCATTTATTTATTTATTTATTTATTTATTTATTTATTTATTTAAATAAGCAAACTCCCGCTCAGAAAACGGTGCAACTAATAACCGTACCGGTTTTTTAATTTTAATTATTTTGTTATATGGAATTAAAATAAAAGTTATCGCTACAATAAAAAAATTATTTTTAAGTTTATTAAAACAATGATTGAATCAGGAACAATGGGGCATGCCAATTCAACTTTTAATGGGTGGATGGGAAAGGGTGGAAGTCATTTAAAGAAACAGTTTTTAAACAATTATTGAATGTTTTATATGCAGGTTAATTTTTAGATACATAACAAATTTGTTGAACAAATATTTTTTACAAACATCACTGTAAACTGTAAATTATAAATTGTCAATTATAAATTATTATTTCCCACATCTCCAAACAAAACGTTTTATTGGCATTTAAATTTGATTACTAAGAACAGGGGTTCCTGGCCCTATGTAAATAACCTCAAGTACATGACGCCATATAAAAATTTTAAAGGATCAAAAATAAAATAAACGAAAATAAAATTGTCTTTTCAGGGAGGCAGTGCTACCCAGAGTGCCCTTACGTTGAGCAACGTTGCTGGCATCTTTTACATTCTCATAGGGGGCCTGGGGCTTTCCATGCTGACATCCCTCATGGAGTTCATCTACAAGTCAAAGAAGGAAATCCTCAGACAAAAGGTGAAAATTTTGACTGATTTTTTACGTGAAATTGAAGTATGGATAAACTGAATAAACTGAATCATGTTTTCCTGAAAACTTGAAAGCTGTAAGTTATGTGTTTTGATAAATAAAAAATACAATATTACGGATTTATAGAAATTTCAAAAACAGAGCCTAATTAAAAATTTATTTTTTTGTGGTTTATTCCTCCCCATTCAATTTCTTTCTCTTGTTCCACCCAGCGGAAGCCCCACAAAAACCCCGTAAGAAACCCCGCAAAACTGTGATTCCAGATAATAATAAATTAAAAAAACATCAAGTAGCAGTGGTTGTTGCATTCATTTCAATCAAAGCCTCGCTTAATTTTTTGCCATCAAAACCAAAGTGTGAAGGAATCTCTTAAAAGTGAGCGGAAATCTGCAGCTGAGCGGAAATATCAAAGACATGGAGCGTTTCTTTAGCAAAATTACAAATGATGAAAGTCAGGCAGTTTTTTCTTCTTTTTTTTTCTTGAATTTCAGCGAATTTGAGTTAGTTTTTTTAGAGTTTCTGTGACGTATGAGCGCTTAGAAGCGTAGTTTGTTTTCCAGAAGACAAGGGAATTAAATGAGTGATTGAGTTGAGTGAGTCAAAGCGTGAGCGAGTGAGAGCGTGAGTGAGTGAGAGCGTGAGTGAGAGCGTGAGTGAGTGAGTGAGAGCGTGAGTGAGTGAGTGAGTGAGAGCGTGAGTGAGGCAGTGAGGGAGGCAATGAGTGAGATGGTGAATGGTGGAGTGAACGAAGGAATAAAAGTGTGAGTGGAATTGAGTGAATGAATGCACGATGGAATGATCCTATAAACAACGTACCAACAACACGATTTTAATGTGGGGGATAAAAATGATTTTTTTATTTTATTATTATTATTTAAATTATTATTCATTTTAATAATTCTAATATCATGATTGTTATTCGCAGAAATAAAGTTAATATTTTATTCTTTGCACGATCGTCAAACTTCTGTTCAGAAAAGCAATCCATAGAACGGAAATTATATTCGTGCCCCGGTGTATCTTTCGTGGTCTTTGGTGGTTCTCTATTTTTTGCTCCACTTTCGTCCAAGACTTTTTGTTGAATTCCGTCTTGATTTACATTTCCGGTGTTCTTATAGTTTGTTTGTTTATCTGGAGAGAAAAAGAAGAAGAAGAAGAAGAAGAAGAAGAAGAAGAAGAAGAAGAAGAAGAAGAAGAAGAAGAAGAAGAAGAAGAAGAAGAAGAAGAAGAAGAAGAAGAAGAAGAAGAAGAAGAAGAAGAAGAAGAAAAAGAAGAAGAAGAAGAAGAAGAAGAAGAAGAAGAAAAAAGAAGAAGAAGAAGAAAAAGAAGAAGAAGAAGAAGAAGAAGAAGAAGAAAAAAAAGAAGAAGAAAAAGAAGAAGAAGAAGAAGAAGAAGAAGAAGAAAAAGAAGAAGAAGAAGAAGAAGAAGAAGAAGAAGAAGAAGAAGAAGAAGAAGAAAAAAGAAGAAGAAGAAGAAGAAAAAGAAGAAGAAGAAGAAGAAGAAAAAAAGAAGAAGAAGAAGAAGAAGAAGAAGAAGAAGAAGAAGAAGAAGAAGAAGAAGAAGAAGAAGAAGAAGAAAAAAGAAGAAGAAGAAGAAGAAGAAGAAGAAGAAAAAGAAGAAGAAGAAGAAAAAGAAGAAGAAGAAGAAGAAGAAGAAAAAAAAGAAGAAGAAAAAGAAGAAGAAGAAGAAGAAGAAGAAGAAGAAAAAGAAGAAGAAGAAGAAGAAGAAGAAGAAGAAGAAGAAGAAGAAGAAAAAAGAAGAAGAAGAAGAAGAAAAAGAAGAAGAAGAAGAAGAAGAAAAAAAGAAGAAGAAGAAAAAGAAGAAGAAGAAGAAAAAAAAGAAGAAAAAGAAAAAAAGAAGAAAAAGTGGAAACAGTTCGAATGGGAATTATTTGCATATATAACGGCGTGGAATTGGAATTGCCTGTGTATGTATCTTCTTTGTACGACGTGTCCTTGAGTTCTTTTCTGTCCGATCCATCAATCAGTGGATCAATCAAGGAGAGAAAAATAGGGAAAGAGTGAGAAAAAGAAAAAAAGAAAGAGAAGGGGAAGGGGAAGGGGAGTTGAGAAACACAAAGAGGAAGAGGAAAACCCCTTAGAAGGAGAACGTCGGGAGTGAAATGGAAATGTCAAACTTGATCCGGAAGTCAGGAGTAACCGGAGTAATGACTGTGATGGCGGTTATGCCAGTGGGTGTGAAAGTGGTAGTAGTGGTGGTGATGATGGTGGTGGTGGTGGTGGTGGTGGAGGTGGTAGTAGTAATAGTGGTTGTGATAGTGGTAGTAGTAGTAGTAGTAGCGGTAACAGTAGTAGTATCAATAATAGTAATAGTACTATTACGGTAGCGAGGAGGAAGATGACGACGACGATGATGATGGTGGTGGTGGTAGTGGTGGTGGTGGTGGTGGGTAATTTAGATACTCTATGATAAAAGTGATACAACTACTAACAATAATAAATAAAAATAATAAAAATAAGAATAATAATAAAAATAAAAATAAAAATAATAATAACGACCATCACCGCATGGGATAATAACATCTTGCATCAACCTCTCCAATCTGTCTCTCCAGGACATAAACTTCCTTTGACCCAGGTCACCGGTGGTTATTTATAAAGAAAGAAAGAAAGTGAGATAGAGAGAGAAAAAGAGAAAGAGAGGTGGAGAAAGAAAGAGAGAGAGAAAAAGAGTATTGGAGGAACAAAATGAAAATAAGAAGATTGGAGAGATAGCGACCATGTATAAAAGGTTCAAAGGTCATGGAGTGGAAAAAATAGAAAGCTTGTGTGCGTATGTGTGTATGCGTTTGTACGTGTGTATTACGATGTAGAAGTATGCACGTGTGTCCGTGTGTATATGCGTGCATGTATGTATGTCAAGATGCAGAAGTATGCACGTGTGAATATGCATGTATGTGTGTCTAAGTCTGTGTCCGTGTAAATGTACGTACTGGATGTGTTTAAAGATATATCTAAAAGTAACTAAAGTTTAGAAGACAAAAAGCAGACAAGCAAACAGACTTGCAAGCACATACGCACACACAGAGAAACAAACAGACAAGCAAGCAAACAAGCAGACAAAGAGACGTAGGTGCGAAAAAACACCGGAAGCAAAACAAAGAATCAGAAACACAGTAACCAGATTAGATAGAAGATGTTTATAGACGCTAGTTGCCTGGCAACCAGGAAGTGAGAGCCGTAGAACGGAGTGGAGAGGGAAAATGCGAAATTGAGTCGGTGGAGTGCGGACGGTATTGAATGAGGAAAAGCTAACAAAGATTTAAATGTGCTTGTTTAGTCGTATCAACCTGGGAGGCAGTGTGTGTGTTTGTGTGAGTGTGTATTTTGGTGTTTGTGCGTGTGTGTTTGTGTGTGTGTGTGTGGGCCAGACAGGTGGAGTAGATATTTTTCAATATTTTACTCGCTGAATACTTGAATGCAACACAACATTGTTTGCAATCTGTCGATCAATTTTTTTAATGTCAATAATAATAATAACAATGTGACATTGTACAAGCCCCTATAGGACTATAAAGGCACCTGGAGTGGGAAACATTTGCATGAACACCCAGGACTACAAACCAACCATATGTTCTCTGTTTGTGTGAAGACACCGCAATATGGGCACCATTTTATTAATTGTTCGGAATCACTTTTTACAATCATTCAACATGTAAATACAGCATAATTTAAAGTCATTTGCTTATTTATTATTTTGTATGATTTGTTTTATTTGAAATATAATTTATATATTTATACT
>OZ022242.1:37398572-37471072 GCA_963978895.1 Erpobdella octoculata | reverse complement strand
ACACGGTTCTAAAACCTTCATAACTGGTAATTTAAACTTTAATAGTAAAAAAATGTTCCTCAACAAATCAAATCTACTGACACAAGCTACACAAGCAATTTAATAAATAAATACTGTTACAACTATTTAGACAACATTTTTTGAAAAACTTCTAATTCTAAGTATTTAAATGTTTTTAATAATGTTTAGAGAAATTTTTAAAGCAAAGCGATTTGAAAAAAAAATGAAAAAGTTACATAACTACAGGTGATTATTTATCTGCCTAAAAGTAAAAATTAAATATATTATAAGCATTCCTGTGAGCTTGTAAAGGTTTTGAAAAATTAAAAAAAAAGCTCAGAAAAAATTAACCACTAGTTGGGGGTAGTCTGTTTTTTTTATTTATTATTGACCATTTTGTTCATTAAATAAGTTAAGATAACCCTCCTACAGTATTCCTAAAATTCTATATTGGTCTGAATTAAAAAAGAATCAATCAGAAAATGTTAATAAGGCGTAATAGGAGTACGGAAAATTTAATCAAATTTAATTTTTAAGAAAATTATAAATTTTAAGTGCGTTACTAAAACAATTAAAATGAGAAAAAACACATTGTCTACAGAGTTAAAATTAATAATTCAAATTGATGAGTAACAATTGCTTAAACCAGGTAAACGTTTATAATTTTTTTATTTAAAATGAAAAATATTTTGTTGGTCCTTCTGTATTAGGTATGTTTTTGAATATTTATTTTTTCTTGCAAATCTTTTTGGATTTAGTGAGTTGTAAAAACAAAAAAAAACTGTAAAAGCAAAAGCCTCCAGGGTTTTTTCACATCGTTCATAAGCGTGACCATTTTTCTCAGTATACCTTGAACTGGTTTCTCCCTGAAGTTTCTGAATCATTAGTTTTTCAGATTCTATCAACCACGACATAGAAAAAACGAGTCTCCTTCCAAGATATTGAGTGAATACATTTCCAAAAATATCTTTATCGTCAATAAATTTAAAAACAAAAACTGCTTTATCTATATTTTTTTCAATAGTTTCTCGATCCATTTCGATTTTGCTTTTTTTAATATGTTATCGCAATATCTGGCCGACAATTGGCTTATTGAAAACACATTTTGTGATTGTTAAACAATTTCTGATTGAAACTGTTGCAAAGCATTATGGACTCCTTGATTTAATGATTCAACAAATACTCTGTAGTGGCAGTTTTTTTTTAAATAAATTGGAAACGTTTTTCATAATTTTGTACTGTTGTATCAACAAGTAACTGGGGTGTTGTATTTTTTTTAACTTCTTCAAGCAGCAAAATAAATTTATCTTTGACCCATTGTCTAATACCATAAGCATTATTTTGCCTCAAACTATTATCAGTTTCCTTCAATAACTTGCATATTTGTAGAGCGCCTATGCTGTCCGCTTTTCTAAAATATATATACCGCTGGCAAATTAATTCCGTATTTGCTACTTTCACAAATATTTTACTAGTTTTTTTGTCAAACATTTTTTCAATCATCTCTCGTTCAAGTTCAATCAAATTCATACAACAATCACAGTAATTAATAAATGTGGGCGAATCAATCAGCTCAATGAATTTTTATTCATAATAGTAGCTGACCTATTTTAATAAAGAATTTAAAAATACGGTTTGAAAGAGATTGTTTTTGAAAATCTGGTATACAAATTGAAATTCAAATTGATCAAATGGATCATATTGATCAATTTGCTCAAATTTATTAAATTGATCAAATATTTCTTTTATCCAGTGTAATTTATAATTAACCTGACCTTGTCTTTCATTATAAACTATCTTCAAAATAAAGTTTTTAACAACATCCAATTTTTCTGAAAACTCTTGTCTCTTGAAAAAAAAACATTAAAAAATACAACAAAATTTGTTGTTATATCTTTAATATTTGGGCTCATAAATTTTTTGAATTCTTCAACCTGCTTGATAAAATGCATTTCAACCCATTTTCTAATTTCATAAGCAATATCTTGTCTCAAATCATCACCTTCCTGCAGCAACTGGTAAACTATTTCAGCGCTGTCTGCGTCTGCCTTTTCTAAAATTTCAACAAACCCATATTTAATATAAGCAGATTTTTGGCTAATCAACTCCTTTTTAGTTATTTTCATAACTTCTTCACAGGTTTCTTTGCAAGGGATTTTTTCTACTTCGCGTTCGATTAACTGTAAACATTTGAGACAGTATTCTAACAAAACTGTTGAAACAAATAGTTGATTTGATTTCTTCTTGTAATAGTTTTCAGTGCTCTTTAAAATGGGATTCTGGACAAATTTTTGAAAAAGCTGTTAATTTTTTTCTTTAACTGCTTCAAAAATATTTATTATAGGATAGTTAAACGCATAACTATTAATAACCCTGTCTTTCATTTTTGAGTTGTTCAAAGAGTATCTTCTGTAAATATGTACACTTTTCTCATAATATTCATTATTGATAAATTGAAATGAATTCATTTTTTTCAAATTATTTGACCAGTAAATAACTGCTAGCTAAAATAACTTTTAAGTTATTTTTGGTTATTTCAATGCAAGACCTACTCAACTATGCGAACTCGTAATGATCGGATTTCGTTTTAAGAGGCACCGGATATATCCGATTTCGTTATAAGCAGACTTCGATATAACCGATTTCGTGACGAGATTCGATTTATGCGAATTCATTTTAAGCGGATTATATAACCGATCCGGTCGTAGGCGGAACAAGATTTTATGATGTTGGAAGTGCTTCAGATTTCGATCACATTTCTCATCCGTACAGAGAAACAAGAAAGCAAGCTTAGAAAACCGTGGTAGAAACTAAACCTATATGATGACATATGTTGCGTTATTGTTTAATAATAATAATAATAATCCCATAAAGTTCTACAATTGTTATGACTATTTCCTGGGCATGAAAACTTCCACATAGATGCTTGAGAACTTCCACAATCACCAAATTTATTTCTACTTCTTCAACAATACTTACTAGGCATTGTTAAAATTCAAAATTAGACATCGACACTTCTTGAAGCACGCGTAAAAAACCACAGAAAAAAAAAACTGCAGTAAGCTGACACAACTCTGAAACACTTTTTAACCTCTTTGGTAACACCAAGACTTGAGAACAACAACAAAAAACCACAGAAACACGAACGGACAAAACGAGCGACGTTACAACATGGCCGACAGGTTTTCAAGTTTTACATGAGCAAAATTCAAACGAGGCTTGCAAAGCACAAGTAATTATAACTGTTATAATAATTATTATTATTACATTGTAAATCACTTTAAACCGTAACACAGTTACGCGTCTGCAGAAAAGATGTTGTCAGATCTACAATTGGTCGAGACGGAACAATTCGTAAGTCTTTTTTTTCTCAACAATGCAAAACAGGGCGGACACAAGCGCGTTCAATACCAAACTGCTGAAACGTCATGGAAACCAATCTGCTGTTCGTCATGGAAACCAAGCTGCTACCCACACAGAAATACGAACGAAACAAAAAGCAATGAAACGACCCCCTGGCCGGGGGGGACACGCGCGTGAAGAAACATGAAAGCGTGAATGTTAATAAAAGCGAAAACAAAAAAGTTAAGCAAACCGAATGACTCGAAATAACGTTCAACGATATATAAAAAAAAAAAACTTCCCAACTGTACTCATCGATAATAATAATAATAATAATAATAACATCAAGTGCTGATTAACAAACCACGTGTGCAACCGACGTAAAGGCCAAATTTCATCACTTGAAGACGAAATCATCCACCTTGCGGGACGTGTCGACCCAGATCCCCTGGTTGGACCTGCGCAGGGTGTCGTAGAGAGCCTTCTTGGCCTCCAAGTATCCGCTGTTGACCTTCAGGCCGCAGTACGGCAGTTCGGGCGGAAAGACAAAGTATGGATCTATCTTGTGCTGGATTTCCTTGAACCTGAAGAAGAAGCCCATCTTGCAGAGGCGACTGGACTTCTTCGGACCGGTTTGGAATGGAGAACTGGTGGAAGAAAATAAAAATGAGAGGGAGGGAGAGAAGTACTATTTTTAAATTCTTCATATTAACACATATCCTGTCTGTCTGTCTGTCTGATTGGAAACAAACCCATTTCCCGTCATCCAATCGATCTGAAACTTGGTCCATAGACTCGTTAGGACCAAAAATATTTAATTTGAGATATTCATGCTCAAAAAAAACAAATAAATAAATAATTAATTAATTAAAAAATAATAAAAAAAGAAAAATTATAAAGGTTTAAAAAAATAAAGTTTTTTACGGTTCACTTGTTATAAATAAAAAAATTATTTGATAATTAATTAATAATCATAATTTTATTTTATTATTTGTAATCTACTAACGTTTCATCGCTGGTGCCCGTCTCTTGGCAAATGAATTCCACCGTTTTGTCGCAAGCGCACCAATTGACACTGACGTCCAGCCCGCCCCTGAGCCCAGGGACTGACCTGTAGCAGGAGGTTCGACCCACGAAGGGGTGGTGCACCCGGTAGTCGTCCAGGGAGAACTCGGGGTTCTCTTGGAGGCGGCAGCAAGCGGCCCTCACCATGTGGTTGAAATGAAATCGATCACCTGAGCAAATGAATGATAAGAGAAAGTTAAAATCAGTAAATACAAAATTTATTTAATCAGTTTAAACAAAATGTATTTGAGATCAGTTTATACAAAATATTAAAATCAATTTAAACAACATGTATTTAAAATAAGTTTAAACAAAATATATTTAAAATCAGTTTATATAAAATACATTAAAAATCAGTTTATAAAAAAAATATTGAAAATCATTCGAGGCAAAAATAATTTCAATTGATATATTATTTTTTTATATTTATTAACTATAAATAATTTATATTTATTGATAATTGAATCTAATTCGAAAAATAAATAAATAAATCAAAAACAGAACAGACCAACGGTGATGCTGTTGATGTAGACGGGATCCACCCACTTGGCCAGCAAACATCCCTGGACCCCGAGAACGTTCCACTTCAACATCTTGTCACTGCAAGACATCAACTCGAAGCTTCCAGAGTCCCCGTCCGACGACCTTTTTAGCCGCGTCTTGCCCCCTGGACGGATGGATGGAAAATTTATCAATTCATCGAGAAATAAAAAAAAGAAATTTTACAACAATAAGATTATGCAGATCAACAAGACATCTCAAATTATAGCTGCGTTCCTGTAACATAAATTTCTTCTCCCTTCTGTGCATTTTTGCAGAGAACATGCACAGACTACTACATCAGTAAAACAACGTAGTTGTCGGATCTATTTCATCCTTTAGCGATTTAAATGAAATCATTTTAAAACATTTACCGTATATTTTTTTTGCACAACCAAATGTTTTTCTTAAAAATAGACTATTAAATTTCATAGCAAAAATGACATGCTGAAATGACCTTGACACCAAAAGACAAAGGTCACACGCCCTCTCAACTACTCCAAAACTAAATTTAAATAAATGTAAATGTATAACATTAGGGCGCTACTTCGTATATCAATTAATACCCCAGCAGCGCCGGGAACTGCTAGTGCATATGGGATGACACAGTGTTACCTGCCACCCACACGTGTCTCCGAAATCGGAATGTGCCAAAACTGTTCTAACAGTTAATCATCCTAGCTACAATATTAAACATTTTTTTTCTGCCACTAATAAATTCCAAAAAAAAAAACTACAACAGAATAACAATAACACCCTGAGGCGCTTGCTTTGAGTGCACTCCCGAATTTTAAGGCTAAGGTTTTGATATATTTAATCATCTAGGTCATGGAACGAGACCTGAAATTACGGCTCATGGAAAGGGACATCTGGAAGAATAAGTTAATCGATATTTGCATCACTACGACTCCACCTGAACAAGGTTCTTTGACTTTCAATTTTCCGAACATCTCTCCGAGCTTGGGAGCGTGATCGGAGTCCTTCATCTCCTGCCACTCGGCGTCCGAAATGACGGTGTTCTGCCTGGATATGTATGTAATCGTGGAATGATGAAGAAAAAAAACAGTTGTGGCGTTTCACATTCATGGATAGGTGGGGTTGATGATGATGACGACGCGAAAATCAATATAAAGCCATCGTGCAGCAACTAGAGATGACTCGTCAAAAGTGACAAAAACCAGTGACGAATACAGCATTACGCAACTTCATAACACGCAAAACAGACAGTAAATTACAAATGTCGATTATAGAAGACAGTTTTGACATAAATTAGAAAAATAATAAGAAGCAAATGAATTACAATTACAAATAGAATTTTCAAATTAATTAATAATAAATTTTAAATAAATTAAAATTTTAAATTAATGAAGAATAAAATATTAAATTAATGAAAAATAAAATATTAAATTAATGAAAAATAAAATATTAAATTAATGAAAAATAAAATATTAAATTAATGAAAAATAAAATTTTAAATCAATTAAATGTCTTTAAAAGAAATCAAGAAAACTCATGCTGACTTGTAGTCGAAAGATCCGGCATCTCCACACGGCGTGGAACTCACGTACATGTGTATGGAAACGTTGTCCTTGGTAGTTGCTTTCCTACCTTCGACGTTCCTGTGGAAGATGCTCTCCTCCTTCTTCAGATATGAAAGCAGCTGGGAGTATAACCATCTGTAGGGTTGGAAAAATAAAGGTGAATGTAACAGAGAAAGAGAGAGAGAGAGAGAAGAGAGAGAGAGAGAGAGAGAGAGAGAGAGAGAGAGAGAGAGAGAGAGAGAGAGAGAGAGAGAGAGAGAGAGAGACAGAGAGGGTGGCGAAATAAAAGAGTTGAAATAAACGCAAAATTGATAGAAAAAAATTTAATGTTAAAACAGAGCAGTTAAAAAATTTAAACGTACGTAGAAGAAAAAACAAAAATTTTTAAAAATATATAAAGAGAAGACGAAGAAAAAGATTTTAGCTAGAAATCGCAAGAAAAAGACTGGAACACATACAATAGGATGGAACATGGCATAGAGAAAGATACAGAGAGAAACAGTAAAAGCTAGAAATACTAATTTCATAAGACGCATACAAACACATAATACATCACAAAAAACAAACAACGCGCGTCCGTACACGCTGAACAACACGCGTATACGCGTGTAACGTACTTGACTAGACTCCTTTTCGCGACGACCTCGGCGTGGCAGTCCAAAACCACCCGTCCGCCCGTCTTGTCCACCTCCTTGCTGCTGACGATCCTGTCCCCTGTTCCTATGGCGACCACCTCTCCCTCGTCGTCCGGGCCTGGAATGAGCCACCGAAAATTTTAATAAACCGACGAACGAAATTTCATATAAAAATATTAAAAAACACACAAGTATATTTTATATATAAATAAATAAACTTAAATAATAAAAAACATACAATGTACATTTTAATATAAATAAATAAGCATAAATATTAAAAAACATACAAATATATTTGCAGGGACGATAAAAAACACAACAAAAAACCCGTGAAGAAATTTATCGAGAACCAGTCGGGGGTTTCCCAATCGATCGATGGACGGCGAACAAGCGGACACGAACGAACCTCTCATGACCACGAATCCGGCCAGCGACTTCCAGCCGAAGGGGTGCCTCCTGTTCAGGTCGCGCGCTTTCCCGATGACGAGGTTGGCTATCTTGTCGAAGTGAGTCGTCGGCATGGTGACGAATGTCGAACGGAACTGGCGACGATTAAAATATATTTTTTTTTTATTAATTAAAAATAATAAATCAATCGTTTTTTATTATTAATTGCAAGTATTATTGAATTATTAATATCATTAATCATCATCATTTATTTTTGAAACGTGCTTTCTAAATAACAATTAATTGTTATTATTATTCTATCATTAATACTAGTTGTGAGAATGGCACTAAACACTGTAGTTCTGACATTATTAGTGTCACCTTTTTAAAAAAATAATTATCCATATTGTTATCAAACTATTCTTACTAAAGTGAATTCCAGTTATAACTAAATTGGTTACAGCAAATTATGCATGCTATGCTAATAGGGAACTTTGCAATAACCAGAGTACACTGTATTTACTAATTAAATATTTATTACTATTACTATAATTATTATAATTATCTGATGACTAAAAACTACTATCTTCAATTTTCCATCCCAAATTTGACCACCACAAGATCACCATCATTATCAGCACCATTAGCAGACCCTTCTGTGCAGTACAACATCAACCTCTTCCCCACAGTACAAGTTCAACCCCTTTCCATAGAGTATAACTTCGACAACTTCCCTACAATACAACTTCAACCCCTTCCATTCCATAAAATACAACTTCAACCCCTTCCATACAATACAACTTCAACCCATTCCATACAATACAACCTCAACCCCTTCCCTACAATACAACTTCAACCCCTTCCATTCCATACAATACAACTTCAACCCATTCCATACAATACAACTTCAACCCCTTCCCTACAATACAACTTCAACCCATTCCATACAATACAACTTCAACCCCTTCCCTAGAATACAACTTCAACCCCTTCCCCCTAGAGTATATTTATTACCACCTTCTCGTCAAACTCATTGGTAAGCAATATCTTCAGAGCCTCCTCGGCCGACGACGTCTTGACGACCTGCTTGCTGTTATCGAACTTCTCGCAGATCCTCTCCTCTCTGACGTACACGGAACAGGAAAACCTGAAAGCGGAGCAAAAAACGGTCGATCGTTGTTACCAGATTTTGAACCTCGAAAATCAACTATAGAAGTTCGCGGAGTCAAAAAATAATATAAAAGATGAAATGTATTTCATATTTTTCCCGTACGCACGAGCCGGTCCGGGCTTCAGCCCAAAAGCGGCGCCTCACGTAACGTTACCTTTACAAAAGTATGCCGTACTTTACGGATGGCCCCTGAAAACCAGATGTGAGTGGGAAAAAAACTTAGAACTCAATAATCAATTTCATGCATTCATTCCCTCATGCATCAATTCATGCATTCATTCATGTATTCATTCATGCATTCCTTCATGCATTCCCTCATGCATTCATTCATGCATTCCCTCATGCATTCATTCATGCATTCCCTCATGCATTCATTCATTCACTGGAGTCTAGCACCACTTACCCAATTAGAACTCAATAATCAATTTCATGCATTCATTCATTCCCTCATGCATCAATTCATGCATTCCCTCATGCATTCATTCATGCATTCCCTCATTCATTCATTCATTCACCGGAGTCTAGCACCGCTTACCCGCGATCGGTCGGAGTGTCGGAAACGATGAAGTTGAGCTTCCAGTTCATCTTCGAGCACAGCTCGTGCATGAGAGATATCGGATTCTTTGTCGACGTGGAAGTAGAAGAAGAAGAAGAATCTCTTGAGTCCTCTGGTGATGGAAAAAGTTACGAAAAAACTTTAATTTAACAGAATTTAAAACTTAAACAAAGGCTTTCTTTTAATTTTTTTGGCTCCATCATTTTATTTACACTGCAGTTATTTTATATCGAACGAAATGATCACAGAAATAGATTAAGCATGTGCACACTGCAGCTTTAACTGCGTCCTATCGCCGGAGAGGGCGTATAGCCGGGACGACCCTCAGATAAATGTGGCACCCGAATCCACGAGCTGGTGGTAAGGTATACTACTAAAACAAACTGCCAGTTTAATAAATAAACATTATATATATATACTATATCTATATAAGAAATAAGAGTGTAATTAAACAAACTTAACAAAAAGTTTAAAATAAGCGAGTCATCGTCACCTTCTTTGGCTCGGACATGCCCCTTTACTATGATCTCGTCGAAAGCCTTCGTGGCGGCGTCCGACTTTGCCCCCTTCTTGTTTTGCCCGACGCCGACCTGGTACACGTGACCCTCGATGATGCAGACGCACCCGAAGGCTGACGTGCTGTCGTGGAAAGAAGTTATGTCATTGTCGTGAATTCTGTACAACGAGCAAGGTGAGCGTGGGGGCCACCGGGCAGTACGACTGATGAAACAATCAACTGTAGGCGCTGTTTGATCCCGTATGCACAAGCAGTTCCCGGCACTACTGTGGTACATCTATACAAAGTAGCGCCCTAATGTTCAATACATACATACAAAGACTGGAAGGTGCCAGATCAAATCCCACTAGTACACCGACTGTAAGAAGAAGCCTTATACGGCTGTCTCTCTTTAATTATTATTGTACTAGTGGTTCTGCCCGTCCCAAGGATGGATGTTTTAACATTACGATGAACATTGAATATACTTTATGAATTAATATAAATTAATTAAATATTTTTTTATTTATAATGGTTTCGGAAATGAGAAAGAACACCGATGCAAATATTCAATCTCTTATAAAGATGCAGCGTTGCGACAGTTTCCGAAGTGTACGGGCCGATAAACAAAAATCGACTCCTCCCGAAAAATAAAAATCAACCAACCCGACGCAGCTAACCGGAACCTCCCTGAACTCGAAGTCGCTGATCTTCATGAGGGCGCAGTACTCGTTCACGGCACTCACCTGAGAGCGAATGAGAAGAGAAAGTTGAAACGATGTTTAAAAAAAAAAAACGATGATTCAAGCGATATTATCAATGATCAGTGGCATCACTAGAGGAGGAAAAACCTCATTGGGTGACATCATTGCACCAGGGGGGGCACCAAAATGATTCTTTGATTCTATGTCCTTATGAAACTAAATACCACCTCCCCCCCAAGTCAGTCGGGTGCACCAAAATGATAAATATGACTCTCTTTGATTCTATGTCCTTATGAAACTAACTACCACCCCCCCCCAAGTCAGCCCCTAGGAAAACTAGAGTTCACCCTCCCCTCCCCCGTCTTATTCTAAAGGTCTGAGAGGTTAATTTTGAAGGGGTGACACCATGACTAACTCTACCGTGATGCCACTGGTTTTTTTCATTTATGCAGGAAACAGCAAGCGGAGGTATTAACATTTCAGAGAAATTACGAATAGGATCATTTTAAAATGAAAGCAAAACATAGGTAACCAAAAAGATGACATAACAATGTGTGACAGCGAGAGAGAGAGAGAGGAAACAATCGATAAAAATAAAGTTTTACTGAATAATAAAATAATAGTTTTCCACATACAGGATTTTTTGTACCGCTTCTGTACTGGGCGACGAGATTGTCGGGAACCCGCTTCTCCACCTCGTAGTCGGGTTTAACGACCTCGGGAAGTTGAGGGTAATTCACCCCTGGCTTGTGAAGGCCCGGTATGTAGCGACTGAGAAGATCCTTTGATCGCTGGTTGAACGTGATATAAAAACATATTCAAATGCAAATAAAAAAGTCAAATTTTAATCTAAAATATATTGCAAGCAGATAAGCATCATAAGACCAGTTCAACTTTGCTTTATATATAATAATATAACTGTATATATTTTTGGAGTGTTTAAACAACCTATTCAACCGATGATTAATCGGTACAGACTATTTAAAACTTTAATACACTACACTACTGACTACACTCAAGTGACAAAATTGTCTTGATTTTACTGAATTCCATAACAGGATGTATATAGAAATATAAATTATAGAATTGTAGTATAATATTTATACCAGTGAATTTTGTCATGTCATAGTCATAGTCACAGACATGTAATCATCAAATAACCTGCCGCTCTTCAATTGGTTGATTCAGATTCTGCTGAATCTCCTTACGAGTGTTACCACGGCCACCACCAAGAGCTGGGTAACTGTCTGCATTGTATCTATTTGCAGCACTTTCAGAACTTCTGAAGCCTCGTCCCCACGCCATTTCTTCTATCGTACTAAAAAAATCCCAAACAAAAAGACTTAAAAGCGGGAAACGTGTTTGAGACCTTTAACTGATAAACGTGATGAACAAAGTAAAAAGAGCGCGGAGATTTTATACACCAAACGGACTGTGATAAGATAAAATTGAATAAAGGTGAATAATTACTTTATCTCGTTTATTGACTTGAGTGAGGCCACGACACATCAAACGACAGGCTGGATATCCCATAAATGTGAAGAGTGAAAGTTGTTTAAATACTTTGGTTTTTATTTTTTTTATTATATAACTTGCGTTCTACATTTTTATAACGCAATTTCAGCCTAGTTTTTTAATTAGCAAAAGCTGAAAATTAATGTAATCCTATTTTGTTATTGTAAAACAAACTGGTATTATTTATTAAATAAAAAAATAAAAACAATATATATTCAAATGTCTCTTTCGAAGCCGAATTAGTTTCAGGTTTTGGTTTAAGAAAATATCATGTCAATATTTTCAAAAGGCACGGCTATTAAAATGGCCGACTCGGTAGACAGTATAGACGATGGCGAACTGAGACGCCAGCTGGGTATTTTCACAGGTCGAGAGATCGGTCCGATAACGAACACGACCAGGAGTTTATACAAAAAAAAACTGAAAGATTTTCTGTCTCAAAGCAACCACCGCTCCACAACAAACTCCAGTCAACAACAAAACCGCACTACTACTGGTACCACCAGACTACGTGCCTCGCCGGCAGCATGTCCTGCTGCTAACGGGCTCTCGAATCATCCGACTCGTCCTGACGTTGTAAAACGAATCGAAAAAGGTTTCAGCAGTGACGAAAGCGATGACAAAGAAACACCTAGTTCATCTTTCGTGCTCTCATCTCGTCCGTATGAAAGCTTCTCCTCGAGCTCCAAAAACTTGATCAGACCAGGCTTGCATTCTTTCACTACAACTACTACTACAGCGTCTTTTACTTCTTCTGCTAGTAGTACTACTACCATTACAACTAGCACTAACTTTAAAAACGCTAAAAATGATTTTTTAGATAAAGGCACTGAGTCTCGCGACGGCTTACTAAACGGCACAAGTACGCTTTATAAAAGTTCTGAAAAAAAACAAGAGAGGGGCGATTTTTCGAAGTTTCAAGGATTGTCGACAGAGAAAAGTTCGCAGCAGTTAGAAGCAGTTGTTGACAACAAAAGTCAAAACATATCGTTTTTTGTTTTAGCTCTCGGTGTATTGTTTTTCGCTGTTGTAGCCTACATTTACGTGTACAATGGATACAACACAATCGTCTTCACAGACCCGAGAGATTCTTTCATTTTGTGTCCCAAGCATTCTTCAGGGGAAGATCTCTGTGTCCCCAGAAAAGACCTCACCATGATCCAGGACTTGGTTTCATCGATCATAATTAATGCAAGAAGTGCACTGGGAGATTATAACTGCGGGTACAGAGAGGAATCGCTCCTGGCTCGATCGGAGGTAGAAGAAATGGTCGAAAGAATCTCCGACATCGACCCGAACGTGATATTCAAGATTTTTCTCACCAACGTCCACTGGGAGATGCAAATTTACAACGGGGACCGTGAAATTACAACCGATATCGAAGCGGAAGATGTTCAATTCATTGCTACCGACATATCTAGATTGTCCGTGGTCTGCCGGGCCCGGCGCCTGGCCACCAGTGTGTTTTGCGGTGCAACGTTCGTGGCGATGATTTTTGTTGTTTGCCTTTTGTCTCGATCTCTGTACAAAAGTCTTCAAGAGAGCAGAGCGTACGAACTGAACGCCGTGACCGAAACGATGGAAAAGGTCATCAACGTCCTCAAGCGACGTTCCGAAGCGTGGGAGTACGACCCGTCTGCGTGCCAAGCCTGGATGCCGGTCACGTCCCTGCGTGATACCATCATCCCGTTAGAGGAGAGAAAATTGCAGAGAAAGATGTGGCAGAAAGTGATCAACCAGCTGAAAGATAAAGAGTCGAGACTTGCATTCAAAATAGACATCATTGCAGGAGAAGGTTAGACGTGAGACCGGAGTTGTCCGCGGGTCATGTCGGGTCAGCGAAATTTGACCCGTGTACAACTCTGTGTGAGACTGTTAATTCTTGTTGATTTAAAAGATTTTGTAATTTTTTACGTTCAGTGAGTTGTTATTTTTTGTTAGGAATGGTATTTTACTGCATTAATCGTGTATTTATTTGAATGTTTCAAGCTATCGGGGTATAAACCGAACTGTGCTGATTTTAATTTTGATTTAATTGTTTAGTTCTTATTAATGTTCTAATTTATTCTATAAGAAATTAAAAAATAATTATATTTTTTGTAATATCTTTAGAACGAGAAATGGTTAGGTGGGTTCCATTCTCATCGAACAACCACCAGAACGGGGGCACGAAAACCTGGCAGGGCTCGGCGATCGGGGGCGACTGTCAGAAGAAATCCCCCCTGAAGATATACCCTCCGCTCACGAGCTGCCTCAAGATCAGGAACATGTTCGACTCCACGGTCGAGTTCGGGAACGCATGGACCAATGTCGTCCAGGACGCCATCCTCGAGAAAGTCGGTCCAAACCACGGCATCGTCCACATTGTCGTGGACGAGGAATCAAAGGACGGCTGTGTTTACGTGAGGTCGGTGTTACGTGTGCATTATTACGCGTCCATTATTACGTGTGCATTATTACGCGTGCATTATTACGTGTGCATTATTACGTGTCCATTATTACGCGTCCATTATTACGTGTGCATTATTACATGTCCATTATTACGCGTCCATTATTACGTGTCCATTATTACGCGTCCATTATTACGTGTCCATTATTACGCGTCCATTATTACGTGTGCATTATTACGCGTGTAATTAGCTGAGCCGATTTTAAGAGTAACGTGGAGAACTCGTTTTAAAAACACTGAACGTCCAACCGATGGAAATTTAGGAACCTCGTTTTTCGGACAGTTTCTAAGCCAAAACTAAGCGATTTTCTTATTTAAAAGATAATGGCACATCTAATTATTATTATAACTCCACCTTAGTTTTGCAAGCCAGTCCCAAGCCTGGAGAAAGGAGGATGGAAAAGTTAAAAGGATCAATTTATGATCCACGACAGGAAGTACTTAGGTGTTTCATACATGCAGCCATTTCCATCTTAAAACACCTGGTGTAAAGGACTATAAAATATTTAAAAAAAATCTAATTATTATTTTAATATTTTATTTCTTATCGATACAAATTTTTTTTCAGATGCAAAGACGAAAACTCGGCCGGTCGTGCATTCTCCGAGCTGCACTGCTGGTGGTTCGACGGACGTCTCGTGACCGTCAAGTACCTCAGGAAGGAAAGATTCGTGGAACGGTTTCCCGACACCGCGGGCCGGACGACCCCCCTCCGCCCGTCCAACCCTGCATGCCTGTCTCTCTCCGTACCCGCTCACAGCTCCATCTTGGAGAATTCGTGACTAGCCGGCCGGAGTGGCGCGATAAACCGGGTCGATTAGAATAATAGTTACGTGTTTTTAATCGTTCGTGTCCATCCGACGCGAAAGGACAACTCGGCAGTTAGTCATTGTTTTGTGGCGGATCCCCATCTGCTGACCTATTTAACGAATTAAGGATTAACGTTTAAAATCGTTACGTTTATCATTTTCATTGTGCTTTTATAATTATTATTATTAATCATAAAGCAAAATCACGTTTAAATGTTCACTAGAGAGAAGTTTAAACATAGTTATAAGAATTCTTTATTTTCATTATTATTATTTGAATATTCTTGTGGCATTAAAATGTCCGCTTGGATGCGCATGTTTTTACTTTTAACGTCATCTCCTCTCCTTCGAGCTGATGTTACACGTCGTAACCGTCGTGCAACGTCAGCGACATTTATTCGGAGACGGCGACTAGAAACGCTGCCGAATCGTAGCGGACTATCTTTTCATCCACTCAGTAGTAGAATTTCGACAAACCTACACTCTCTCTCTCGGCGGCGCACGGCAACTTCGGCCGTCCTAACGACTTCGTAGCAAGACGAACGATAGAAGTATGTGTGCTAGAAACGTTGTATTCTCTAGAGGGCATTCGTTTCGTGCCGGAAACTCTTTTTTTATATCTCAGCTGACGTTGAACGCGCCGTCACGTCGTCCGATCGACGTGACGGCTTAGTTTTCTATTTTCCGTACCGTTGCTTTTGGAATCTTGAATGTGAGGAAGGGAGAGAAGGAGGGGGGTTTGCATGTACGTATTTTTTTTAAGCGGAATGTATCGTGTATGTATAATTGGCTACATCTGTATGCTGCTCGCCGTCGTGTGTGATCTTTTGTTTCGAAAATTGCGAGGTTTTTTGTCGTTGAAATTCTCTTGGTTTTATTTTCTACGTGTAAAATAGTTTCGGTTGTTGTTTTTTTTTCTATAAAATTTTTGAACGAATAAAATTCAATCGAGCAAGTAAACGAGTCTCTTTTTGAATCAGTTAGTTCTACCAACTCAACCACGTTCAAAAGTTAATGTTAATCTATTAAAGATAATTCGACGGAAATTTTTTATTAAAAATAATTTAATTTTTCTATTTTTTAAAATAATATTTACAAAGTAAGACGAGCAACAGTGCACATAACAAATTAATACAAAGTAAAAGTGTCATTGGCCTTCATTAAAAGCACCTGCATTACCAGTTACATCACATCGGATAATATTCTGTATTAAAACGTCCGTATTCAGAAGTTTTGATTTATTTATCACTTTTTGTTTTTTTCGATGATTCTTCTTTCCTTCTCCTCTTCGTTATCGGATTCCTCGGGTCGTGGATCTCGTACCTCTCAGCGTCGGCCACGTTGGCGTCCAGGACCTTCGCCGCGTTCTCCGTGAATCTCAGCTCGTGTGTCATCCTGTTGAATTTAAAAAAAAAAGAGATAGTATCGTTACCGGCCGATCGATTTTTAGGTCAAATATGAAATTTGAAACTTTCGTATGTTTTATTTGTTGTATACGAAACAGATGTTTAAAAAATGAATGGAAGAAGGATCAAATATCGGAATTTTACAGTATGCCATGGCGCAAGAACTCGCCCCTTTGCTTAAGCTTACAAATATGATCTACTACTACTACAAAGCAATAAAGTAGGTTGAAAGAATTAGTAAGCAAGTCATATAAGAAAGACAGCTCATCTATAATGGTCAGTAGAGTTCAACAAGAAAGTTCTTAAAGGAATTGAGATAGATAGAATATTAGAGGATCATGTTTAATCGTTCGGATTACTGAGATGAGAAAAGAAATTAGTTGTGATTTAAAGAATGCTGGCTGAATTCTACACGCAATAAAGACGCTCTTATGAATATGCATAAAGCATCTAATGAATATTAATATTCCACGACTTACCAGCTGATATCCTTAATGAAAAACTTAATATCTGAACTTTCCAACCAGTGTTCGAATTGTGCTAGTGTCTTACGACTACAGCGATTTTAACATCATTCTCTTTAAACAGACCCTCTACCTTCAGCGACTTATCCAGCTTATGAATACGCATAAAACACCTAATGAATATTAATATTTCGGCCCCTTCCCTTCTGCGACTTACCAGCTTATGAATACGCATAAAGCATCTAATGAATATTAATATTTCGGCCCCTTCCCTTCTGCGACTTACCAGCTGATGTCCTTGTTCGTCTCATCGTCGTCCTCTTCCTTTCCGTCGTCGCCGTCATCATCATCATCACCATCGTCGTCGTCGTACTCGGTCAGTCTCTTGGCGGCCGTCAGTTTCTTCTTGAACCTCTGGAGCATCTCCAGTGTCTGGGCCTCCCTGTTCGGGTTCTTCGAGATGAGGGTTGCCCGTTTGTCCTCGAAGGCTTCCGAATCCCTCTCGAGGCCTCCCCTCGAACCGGAGTCTGAAAAAAAACCAATTAATCGTGTCGTTAATTAGAAATTAGGTAATTAATTATGTCATTAATTACTTATTGATTCAGATCATTGGTTAACCATTAGGCCATTAATTAGCAATCATGTCATTAATAATTTCTTAATGGATGGTTACTATTATCCATTAGGCCATTAATTAGCAATTATGTCATTAAAAAATTCTTAATGGATGGTTACTATTATCATTAAAAGGCTGGCAATTAAGTTATTAATGATTTATTACCCGTAGAGGGCTGGCAATTATGTCATTAATGATTTATTATCCGTAGAGGGCTGGCAATTAAGTCATTAATGATTTATTATCCATAGAGGGCTGCCAATGTGACGTGAAACTCATAAATTATTTTTTCTGCTTACTTTTCTCGGAATCTTTTTTCGACTTGCCGGCATTTCCTCCTCCTCTCAGATCTTTCTTCAACTTGTTGGATTCCTCTCTTAGTTTCTTTCTTTGTTTTCGAAAAAAATAATTTCGTCAAAATTTAAAAAAATAAAACATTATTATAATACGTATTAGCTTAAATTAATATTAATTAGTCAGAAAAATTTCAAGACTAAAACGACATGAACAATTTAAATACAGATTATAAAATAATAATATTGCTGTTTTGCTTAAAATACAAAATAGATATAGTTATCCTGCTGAAAATACAAAATAACAGTAAACGAACATCCTGTCTTGCGTCGTATTCTTCAGCGTCAAACTCTCGTCATCTCCTTCGTCTTCGCTTCCGCTCTTTTCCAGACGCTCGACTTTCGGTTTCTTCGATTTCTCGGCGCCGGCCCTCGCTCCGTCTTCCGGTTTCCTCTTCAGTTTGTTCCGTATCGTACCCATCATGGCCTCTTTCTCGGCACGCACCTGTTTAACGTCGATTGGCGTTTGTGTCAATACCGGATGTGACGTGAGAACCGGATGATAATACAATGCGCAATATAGAGCAGAACCCCTTTTATGCAACTTTTGCGTTTATATGATCTACATTATCTCGTTTGGATTGTGCGACTTTCCGGCTTAACTCCGCCTCGCTTTTGCAAGCCAAGTCCCAAGCCTGGATAAAGGAGGAGGGACAGTTAAAAAGATCAAATACGATCTACAACAGGAAGCACTTTGGTGCTTCCTACATACAGCAATTTCAGTCTTTAAAAGACTATAAACTATTTTTTTTTAAACTTTCCAGCCTATGCAACCAATTTATATGGCAAATGAGAAGTTGCATAATAAATGAGGTCCTACTGTAGATAAATCAAATATACAAAAAAAACAAAATAATATTAATAACGATATTATTAGATAGCAAATAATAGTTAGGGAACGGCAAATTTGACGCACACACGTCACTACGCGACACACACCTTCTCTCCGTCGTCTTCTTCTTCTCCATCGACGTCGTTGTCATCGTCGTCGAACGTCACGGCGGGAACGGAACTCAAGTTCTTGTCGTTCAGAAGGTCGTGAGCACTTTTGCCTTTGTTCTGAAATTTCTGAAGGATAACAAAAAATAACTTTATTACATCGAATTTAAATATATCATACGTACAATCGTCACGTACAACCCACCGTGCTTTTCCCGACGATACATCTAATTATTATTAGCATTATTATTATTATTGGTTGTGATTCTGATCAATAAAAACAATTCTTATTAACTTCCGTAACTCAAATATTATTATTTTTTTAAAGAATTTTCAGATATATCATAATTTTCACTTTTTTCAACGTCTTCGATTTTAAAGACCAGCTTCTTTTCGATATATAATTCCTCGCTTAAGCAAATCACGAGCGAGCGAATAAATTAAGTTAATTTATTCGCGCTCATGAATATTAATCGACTAACCTCCGTCGCTTTGACGACTTCTTCCTCGTCTTCGCGAGCCTCGTCACCGAACGACAGCAGGCTGAAGTTTTTGACGGCCTTCGAGTGAACTTTCGGTTTGTCTTCTTTCTCCGTCCCGGCCGAGTTTCCATCTTTGACTCTCGGCACGATGTCGTTGAACGGGTTCGAGATGACCTATGAAAAAAAAACATTTGTTTTAATCTTGCTACTACCGAGGGTAAATAAACAATGATCAGAATTTAACGACATTTTGACCAAATTAAAAAAATTCAAGGGTCTCGTAGGGGGAGACATTTGTACGAAGTCATAAAATTTCATCCAATTCTGATCATGGGTGTAGCAGGTGCAGCTTTTCCAAGTACCTCTGGGGTTGTTTTTGACCCCGTTGGTAGTAATTAAACAATAACCCAACTTTTAAAATGAACAAATTAACAAACTAAAGAAAGTTACAGTGTTACGCCATTTGTAATAAAAAAAAACTAATAAATCAATTAATTAAAATCGAAATTTAGTACTGAATATTAAAAAAAACGGCACAAAGTGGTGACGACGATTGCTTACTTTTGTTTTCACGATCTTCTGGGTGTATATCGGCCGATCGTTCGAATCCGTTTCGATTTCGTTCAGCTTCAGCATGTTGTACAGCGTTTCGCCTCCCACCTGCGGAAATTTAAACGGAAATGTACAATTTTACGAGTCATAAATGTACGCAAAAAAATGAGTTTCCATAAATTCTCCAGCGTTAAAATATAACTCAAATTCTGCTTCAGTTGCACGAGAACAAGATGTTAAGCTTAATTAATCCAAGCACCAAGACAATCACAAATTACATAAAGCGATAACTACTACCATATACATACGTATTAAACGTCCACAGAAGGACAACTCGTATACATACAACTAGACCCGATATTCATAAACACTTGCGTCACCTGGTTAACAACGCTTAACGAATCTCCCAATCAAATTGACAGCCGAGAAGAACACATCCACTACTACTACTACTACTACTACTACTACTACTACTACTACCACCACCACTACTACTACTAATACTTCTGCTGCAACTTGTACTTATACTAATGTAGCCACTGCAACTACTTGATTTTAGATCTATTTAAATCTTTTAGCTATAAAACTGTACTTGCACCAGACACACACACACACACACACTTCCACAATCGGTTAAAAATTAATAATACCGCCCGTACACACCTTTCCAAATATGGTGTGCTTGTTGTTCAACTCCTTGCAGGCTCCGAGAGTGAAGAAGAAATGGCTCGTGTTGTCGTTCTTGGCGCTGTTCGCCATGGCGACCAGGCCTCTCCGTTCGAATCTCAGTCTGGAGTGGAATTCGTCCTGTTTCGGAAACGGGTGGAAAAAAGAGTAAATAAATCATTTTTAAGAATATTTAAATTAAAACATTTAGGTTAAAAAGAGGTTGTGAATGAAGTACTATAATGTCGGTACGTTATTATTGAAGCACGAATGCAGAGACGATACTTAGGTTTATTCAACAAGACGAGAGGGATGCGAACAGCATGTCAGCGAGAGCGAATCAGAAGAAAAAGAATCTGGAGCCAAACAAAGCACATCGCGACATGCAAAGAAGATCTAATAGTGTTAGGCAGTTAAATAAAAGAGAATTAGATAATTAATTATCACAATTCAAAAATTTAATTATCAAAATTTTCTTATAGTTTGAAAACAGGGTTATCATAGAATAGTACCACAAATTAATGATATTTTGTCTTACATTAATGACAATAATCAGAATATTTACATCAAAGCAACAAATTCATCTATCGGTATTAATTTATGTATAAATTATATATTCATAAGATAAACTCTTAAATAAATTACAAGTAAAAAATCCCATAGGACAAGCAAACATTCAATCAAAACCTTGTAACTCTTTCCGTAAATCGATTCCCCTTGCGATTCTCCGGTGCCCATGGGGTCACCACCCTGCGCTATGAAGTCTCTGATGACGCGATGGAAGATGGTCCCCTCGTAGTATCCCTCCATGCACAGCTGAACAAAATTTTTGCAGGCCATGGGAGCTTCATTTGACCACAGTTCGATTTCTATATCGCCAACTGTCGTTTTGAGTAATACCTGAAAGAAAGATAAATTTGAAATTTACTATCAACTTTTATAATTTACAACATCGAATAAGATTTGGAAACGTTCAAATTCAAAACATTCGTTTTGAATTTTTTATGTTAGAAAATATTTGTATTTGTTAACATAGCCCAACTGAAACAATAGCAAATCAATGTTACTAAATTAAATTAAATGATTGAAAACAGAAAAATCGATTAAATCATTATAAAGTAATTACTATATAGACTGAAAAACTAATAAATCTTTCAAAAATAACGGCGATGAAAGATTTGATAATCATTTAATAATTTTAATGAATTTGGAAAAGAAAAACAACCTACCTTTCCCTCAGTTGGAGGTTCGTTAATATAAATATTACTCATGCTAGTGCTAGCGCTGTACGGTCAGTAAAACTTGAACAAACAATATTTTGGTTTTAAATTTTTTAAAAGCAGAAAAAACGTAGGCAGTTTTAATTAATAAATATCGCCCACAGCGAAGCAAAATATAAACAACGATAAAATAACATTGATTATTTATCAGATCGTATCATAATCCGTGATGAAAATTCATTTTCCGAATATATATAATTCTAAAAATAACTTTTAATAAATAAAAAGTTAAAATCTGATCGAAGCAGAAGATAGTCTTTAATTGGTAAATCCGCTTCCACAGCTTGTAGCCTTGCACGTATTTATTAATAGAGTTAAAACGAGACCAGTCTCAAACCACAAAAAAACCTTAAAAAAACTTATACTAATAAATTAAGTTGATGGTTGTCCTTTTTGCCTCACGACCCACCAGTTCCACCAACTCAATCAATCAAGTTCTGATTGAACTCAAATGAACTGACCCTATTTCACCCCATCCATAATCCATAGCAACTCAAGACTAAGAAGTTTGTTACAACGACACGGAATATTTCTTGACGATGAGTTCAAAACCCCAGATCCATCCCGTTGATACTTCTATGATGCGATGTATAGGTATAGGTACTGCATCCATTTGACCTTGATCATTTATATCAAGTTTTTCTTACTCTATATACTATACCATATTACCTACACATAAAGTAATATGTGCAACGCTTCCACAACTGTAGATATTTTTAAAATTGATTACCTGTTTAGGAGTACGTGGTGATAGCTTAAGTTGGATGTTGAGCGTTTAATTTTTTTGGAGTCCGACGCGTTGCAACACTCATAAGTTTTTTTTCATCACAGGTACCTATAGTTAATACAGGTACTATAGTTCTAGGAACATCTCCATTGCTGGAATTATACGTAAAATTGAAAATAACTATTTTAATTTACCACCGACTTAAACAAAAATCGATGCGAGACAAGAAAACGTTATTCTTTTTTCAGCAAGTCAAGAAATTTATAAAGCCAACAAGCAATGACTCTTGAAAACAAACCTTCAATAATGTTAAATTAATTAAATTAATATCATGATGAATATGCACTATCAAGGTACAGAGACAGTCGGAATAATTTGACTTTAAGCCTCCGAAACAAATGCAGCCACCGTCGGAATTGGATCGGAAGTCGTAACCACACCTGCCGGTGGAACACCTTCCGGTGTAGCAACATCGAGAGACGTAGAATCGACCGATTCATTGTGCAGTCTTTCCATAGAGACCTGAAGTTATGTTAAATATGCGTGATATATGTATGTCTGTAAGCATGTGCATGTGCATATGTATGTGTGTGTGTGTGTGTGTGTAAAAGTTATTATGTAAAACAAAGGTCATGTCCATATGAAACTATTAGTAAGGCCAAATAAATTTAAATGCATTCCCAAAAACAGAGTTTGACCTTAACTTTCTTCCGAAAGTAATACAACTCCAACGAGAACGCCACCATCGAGAGACTCAATCCGACCAGGAGTACAACGAAAAGGCCGGAGGCTTGCTTGAGTGTCACCCCGCCCGGGTGAGTACGACCCTGAAGCAAAATTGTTTCATCGTCTGGTTTCGAAAACCCGTGAATAAATACTCTCAAATATTGTTTTCAAATATCTAACTTATTATGAAAATTTAATTAGATTTTCTATACAAAAAAAGAAAAAAAAACAATTAATATCTTGCTTATTATATAAATTTAATTAGATTTTCTATAAAAAAAAGAAAAGAAAAAAAACAGTTCAACAAAAACCTCTTCATGTATTGGATGGCACTCTCCTTTATCAAACCACCACTTCTTGTAGAGCTTGGCAAAAAATCCCTGCTCGATTAGCACCAAAACAGCATGGTTGATTGTCTCTCTAACCGATGTGTAAGGTGAAAAGTTATTACGTCTCTAATAAAACTACAAATTGTTTAATAAATAGTTCAACATTTAGCTGAATAGCTACCTAAGAGGAGATTTGTGACGTGTGGCGACCCCGTACCCCTTGGTGTCGAGGTTACCCCCAACTTTCATGGTGTTGCAGGGCTTCCGGTGATTGTAGAAATCGTTCATGCTAGACTCGAGAAGAAATGCATAATCTCCTTGAGACTGTCTGACCCTCGAGACGCCTTCCTCTACCGTCTTCGCGAACGCTTCCGGTTGGTTGACCATGAATTCCCACATTTCCTCGTATACTGGCACCGTTGAGAACTGTTGGAAAACAAAGTAAAAATATTAAAAAGAAAAAAAAAACGACACAAAAACGGTTGCCGATTTACATTACGATTCTTGCAACAACATCTGAACCATATTTTTGCTCAACGACTCAATACGTTTGAGGAAAAGTGTCTTCTGAGTGCTATAAAACTTTTCATAACCTAGCAGAGACAATGCACATAAAAGCCAAACTGTAATTAATGCACAGGAAAGCCAAACTGTAATTATTAATGCACAGCAAAGCCAAACCATAATTAAGGCAAGAGAGACTTACAAACTTGAATAAATTAACATAAAAAAAACCTGTAAAACGAATCAATCACATCAATTGCTAACGATATCGATTTTCTACATTCAAGTTTAAACTCCTCCCAGATGTTACAGACTGAATATCAATAAAAACTAATCAACGCAAGCAAGTTAAAATACAAGAACCCTAAAAAATTCTTTGGTAGATCCACCGTCCACTGTTCCGTACACGATCGAACTCTGCCCGGCCAAGTCGAAAGCACCGTAGATGGGGGGCAAGAGCCGGCTTTCCGGGATCAACCGGTTTTCCCGGAGGATGAAAACCGTCATGCCGGCAGTGTAAAGCGCTACGAAGATTACGGAAAAAAACCACCACACGTTGCCAACCACTCGACCCGATAAAGACCTGGTGGTGGTGGTGGTGATTTTGATGGTAATTATGATGATGATGATGATGATGATGATGATGATGATGATGATGATGATGATGATGATGATGATGCAGAGTAAGATCTAAAAGCGTATATTCGGTTGACACGGAGGGAAGATCATGAATTTGTAACAATGATGAATCTGGTGATGGGAATGCTGATGCTGTAAAAATTACATGTAATAGATTACACGAGGATGTATATAATCTATAATTGAGATCACCTGGGAGACACGCAACAGCCCTGCCGCATGAAACCGCCAAGGGCAAACCAGAAACTGTTGGAGAAATTAAATTCATTCTTCAAGTCCGGAACTCCGACCTCGATCGTCAGCCCGTCTACGTTAACGTCCTTGACCTCTTTGACCTGCCACGAATAAGAACTGAAACGACCGACCAGGAAGAGGACAAAGCCGGTCGCCAGATAGGAAGCGAAGACGCCCAGCCACACCATCGCGTCGAACGGATCCAGAAAGCGGAAGACGCCCGGGTCTTGTCTTTGAGGTTTCTTGACCATGATCGATATCCCGACGTCCATGTACGGCACGGTGAAGTCGACGACGCGCTCCCGCATCGAAGTGATCGTCAACGGGGCTACGGCGATGTCGGCTTTCTTTCGACGAAAAAAAAAAAAATAATAAATTTGGATCGTTAAACTACTGAAAC
Source organism: Erpobdella octoculata (assembly GCA_963978895.1). Classification (NCBI taxonomy): domain Eukaryota; kingdom Metazoa; phylum Annelida; class Clitellata; order Hirudinida; family Erpobdellidae; genus Erpobdella; species Erpobdella octoculata. The sequence continues at coordinate 37,445,545 of OZ022242.1, read as the reverse complement.
CGGTTTCGAGGTTAGCTAGCTCTCGACCAAAGATTTAAGATTTCAGATGGAGTTCGCAAATCAAAGGGTGAAGATTGTAGCTGAAATTTTAATTACACTTCAACACCTTGTGTCTTTTTATAAACAATTATTAATTGTTAATACATAAAGTGAAAGCATATTGTACATATAAAGAAATTATGGAAGCATAATATATTTTACGATAAAACACTTAACTGCACACAAGCACCGATACAACTCACAGACCCCCGTAATAAGTTCTCCGATCATGCCACTCCACGTCCCGTTCCAGCCAATCGAACCGTACCTTCCGTCTTCAACGAGACGCAGCTCGTATTTCAAACCTAGAATTCCAGCTAGCGCCTTCATCGTGTCGGCACAGTAGCCTTCGTACATTTCTATGCCCTGCCCCTCGGGGGCGTCCCGGGACCTGTCGGCACGCCGTAGGCTGAGAAACGGGTGGGTCTGGTTTTTGATGGAAAAAAAATTACAAATAAATCTATTTATTGAATAATACAAATTATTAAAAGTCATAATTAGTCATTCATTTGCTTGGTCTTACAATGGCCGCGCAATGACGAATTTATGGCACATCATGAATTCATCATCTAGTAAAAAACATGAAAAAAAATCATCGTGAAGAGACACATCTATGACCGTAAGCGGAAACTCACGAGAATCGACGTAACGACGGTCGTACGGTTTTCCAGTTTCGGTTTCCGTAGCACTGTTTCCGAGGAAGTAGCGGTGTCCCCGATCTTGGTCAAACCTTTGTTGTATTCCCACGAGGCAATCTGTTTGAATGTGTAATAAGTTTTAATAAAAAAAAAATCATATAAATCAAACTTACAATCAATCGGACTGAGCTTCAAGGTCGTAATAGAGTACAATTTTACCAGCTACCTAAAGTTACTTATTTGAACTATTTTTAGAGTAAATTATGATTTAAAAAAACACACCTTACTTATCTGAACTATATTTGACATAAAATACGATTAAAAAAAATAAAATTCTGAGTCTAATATAATTCAGCACAATAGCCGGAATGTGCTTCCCCACCTGTCTCGGGTCCCGGTTCAGGTTGAGTTCGTAAACTTCGAGCGAAAAATCCTTTCTGCGACCCCTGTCGTCGAATGCGATCTCGCCCGACATTCCAGTGAAGTTGACCTTGAACGAACGAACGAATGATGATGCGTGTGAGCTATAATTTATATATGAGTGGTTTAGTTTAAGGGGGTGTTGATGTCATAGATGAAAAGTGAAACTAAATTTAAACATGTTTGTACGGGATGACCCCTTTTTATTTATTTATTATTTTTTTTTTTTAATAGTTTATAGTCCTTTACACCAGGTGTTTTAAGACTCTAATGGCTGTATGTAGGAAGCACTTAAGTACTTCCTGTCGTGGATCAGAATTCGATCCTTTTTACTTTTCCCTCCTCCTTTCTCCAGGCATGGGACTGGCTCACAATTAGCGAGGCGGGGTTCGGGACGACACCGGTCAAGAAAACATTTTACAGCAACAACTGGACACTCTTGATCGCCATTTTCGAGCTAAAAAAAACAAGACTCGGCCGATACTAATCTGGCCAATATTTGCAAGATCTCCATTTCTCTCCAGTACATCCGAATCATCAAGCTCCTTAAACCCTAAACTGCATACTATACTAGCAAATAATTTCTCATTACAAAACCAACTCGCTTGAGATACTCCATGATCATTCCACCTTTCTTCCAAGAGAGACCATCCGACGCAGCCGTGCAGGGAGCCTTCGGAAATTCGTCCGGGTCGACGCTGCTCAACCCATCGTTGTTTTCATCCAGTAAGCTCGTCAACGCCCTCGTCAGAACCGAAACGGAGTCAAGCGCCAGAGCCGCTTCAAGCTTCGTGTTGAATAAACGATTATAAAACTTATAATAATTGCTTAATATTATTATTATTTATTCATGTTAAAATGATGACTAATACACTTGTTGTCATGAAACATAATAAATAACTCGTTACTTTAAATTCGGTCCCGTTTCCAGCACCTGGCCATTTGACGGGATCGATGAGGAGCCACTCTTCCCGAGCCTTCTGGAGCTCAGTGCTGTTTGCAAGGGTCAGTCTAAAACCGATTATGTTTACCCCGCTGCGCTTGAAGTCAAGGATGTCGATTTCGTCGAATGCCTTCGGAAACAGAAGACGACATTTTAAAGAAGACTCAAAATTATAGAAAAAATTTAAAGCGTTTCATTATAAAACAGTTTATTAGAAATAAATTATTTTAATAAATTGTGAAAATGCAAGAAACCCCGCATTACAATTCCTCCGAGAATGTAGTGGAACCCTTTTCTGTTCAGGCCTACCAGCTGTATCTGGAAATGAATAATTTATGTTAATGATTTATTACAAGCAGCAGTCTTCGAATCTAATCAGAAAAGAAAACATGATTTGTGATTAAAATTAAAAAAAAAACATCCTTATTAAATTAAAAAATTTCATATTAATAGAAAAAATTCCTTATTAAATTAAAAAATTTCATATTAATAGAAAAAAAATCCTTATTAAATTAAAAGCATTTCTTATTAATAGAAAAACATTTCTTACTAAATTAAAAAAATTTCTTATTAAATTAAAAAAATAAAAAGTTTTAAATAAATAGATTTCTATCTTAATACTCAATTTATTCTTAATCTTGTCAACCTGTTTGAGAATGGACAAGAGGCCTTCTTCGGTAGAAAGGTCGAGCACGACCCATTTGTCTTTCCCGTCCGGCTCGATGGAGTTCATCTGACGGAGAGTCTCGTACGAATCACGGACGTCCAACAGCTTGACGGGCTTTATTTCAAGAGAAGAATTGGTCGCATAAACCGCTTCAAAGAGCTTCTCTAATCGGTAAAGTCCTGGTTGAAAAAAAAATGGAAAAAAAAGAATTTAACTTTTCTTTAAAGCAAATACAAAAATTGTATAAATATTAGCTTTTTTTAGTTTGTTTTAAAAATCTCATATCTGCTGATGTTTGGAACTTTTATAATCATTTTTTAATTTCTAGTTTTTTTTTCTTCAGAAAACAAATTAAGGATGTGTAACCTTGGAGATCATCGAAGACGTAGAATATTTTTGGCCACTTGTAGTCCAATACGAAATCGATAAGCGCTTTGTCGTAAGCAGGCTTCATGTACAAGATGAAGTCGTTGTGTTGTTGTTGTTGTTGAAGCAGTGGTTGGCTGTCGTTGTAAAGCTGTGTGCTGTAGCCGATGGGATTGCTTATGGTAATTAAAGGCATGTTGAACGCGTTCATGAAGTCTGAAGTGACCGGAAGTGCTGAAGCATCCAGTATGCCAAATAAGGCGAACGGTCTTTTGGAGATGGCAGTGCAAACTGAATGAAAAATTTGTGTTTAAAAACCTCACATAAAAATATTTGTGTTTACATATTTATTCCTAATAAAAAAAAAACTTGAATGGAAAAACTACTTAGTCCTTTTTTACGATATTTTGCTGCTTCAGTTTCAATTCAATTTACAACTTAAAGTGTCAATTCAATATACAACTTATATGCAGCGCTTTTCACAACGAGACGTTCAAAAGTGCTCGGCTGAGAATTGAGCCAAAAAGGAAAGTTTTCATTCAACCCGTGGCAGAAAAAAAACTGAGAGACAAAGAGATGGTAATTAGAGAAGTCGGCAAAGAATTCCGAAGAAAGTAACCGGAATAAAAAAAAGGGTTTGGCACAATAGAAAAAGTAAAAAAAGTGAAGATTTTAAACCTAACTGATGGGAGGGTCATGATAATCCTTCAAATATGACAGAGAGGTGAAATTTTTAATTTAAAGCATAATAAGACATATTTTGACTGGTGTAGACTTTAAATTACTTGTTGACTACTAACTTGTTTTTGAAATTTCAAATTCATCGGAACGATTGATCGAAGCTTCAAACATTTCGAATCTGAAAGGCGAATCCTTTTCCAGCCCGTATCCGAAAGCCGAACGAACGTGGAGAGATGTCTCATTTTGTGGGAAGATGGTTCCTGGAGAGATGAAAAAAATGAAAATATTTAGAAATTGCTGGAAATCAGCATACAATGATTTTTAAAATAAGTTTTATTTATGCTGTAACAATTGGGACTGTTGGGAGAGTCCCTTCCATCTGTTGACATATTTGAAATGTTTATTTGAATAAATAATTAAATTTAAGATGTAAGACAATAAAAAACGTTTATTAACCGTGAAACAATATTTACTTTGGCGGGTTTTATTGAAACTCTGGTAATCTTTCCTACGGACGGCCCGTGCCGAAAAAATAGTCGTATTTTTATTATTTTGTTACAATAACATAAAAAACAAATTTTTATAACAAATTGAATTTAAAATAAAACATTTATCGTAATTTGAGAGACTTTGAAAATGGTAAGTAGTACCCTACCAAGCACTATTTACATCGTAGTTGTGAGTGGTGAGGTACGATGATCGTATGAATGAAATGAATAAAAAAAAATAAAATTAGTTTATAATAAGATTTTATTTAAAAAACAAACTATCAGTTATAAAGAAAATTAATTTAAAATTTTAAAACTTTTTCTATGTAAAACGATAAAGAACAAAAGGCAAGAGTAAACCCCGCTAGTCACTTTATAAGGTCGCTGCTATTGCCCCGGCGGTTCGCCGTGATTGCAATCTGTAAAATTGCAATCCCGTATTAAAATGAAACCCTAACCCTATCCCTAACCCTACCCATAACCCTATACCTACCCCTAACCCTATCCTAGGTAGTCACATGAAAAGTTTCAAAATAATTTTTTTTAATTTCACTAATATTTTAAATAAAGGTACAAATTCTGAGTTTGAATATACTATATAGTGTAAAAAATAAAATTAATAAAGAATTAAATGCGAATCAAAGATCGCATACCGGCGCCTACCGCCATGGTAATAGTCATAACTTTATATAACACGCTACGCGATTCCTTCGTTTACACTTTTCTTAAAACTCAAATTTTTTAAATTAAATTAATAATTTTATATAACATTTTCCCATTTTAAATAAATTATTTATACTAATTATCATAATGTTTAAACTAGTGGTTACTTTTGATCGTGTTTATAGTTAATTATAGCCGAGAATTATGTATTAATCCGCCACACGGGCCGTTCGTGGGAAAGATTACCGAAACTCTTTAGCAGAGATCATTTTATCTCAGTTTAAGCCATTTTATTAATATAAACCTTAATCAGGCTTAATCCTTATAAAAGTTCATTTTGAGGGAAATACCTACTGTTATTTTGGTTTATTTTAAAACCTAGAGTGAAAGACTACAAAATCTATTTAAAAAAAATTGTTATTTCTTGAATATAAATGAATGTAATAAGCGGTTTATTTAGTTAAATTAATTGGTTTAAATTTAACCGATCAAAATATAGTCGGTTCCAAAAAGTGCTAATAAAACTAAAACTACACACACACAAAAGCAGGCATCATCAAACTGTTAATTTAATTATTGAACAACACTGTTTTCGATCTGTTCATTGATGCCAAAGGTCATCGCTTTATGAAATGTAGCAGAAGTGTATCAAACTTATGCTTTAGGGTAGGCGTTGAGTTCGGGACGGAGAGGGGGAGCGATAATGCCAGTTGACCCTGGAAATATGCTTGCCTCGGGAACAGTCAGTGGCGGATCTCGAAAAACGTAATAACCGCGGGGTGGGGTCAGGCCGCAACTACGGGGGGGCGAGGGGGGGCAAAGCCCCCCCTATAAGATATTTCGCCCCCCCTAGAAAATTTTAAGATATGTAGTTTTTTGAAATTTATAAACCTGTTAACCGTTACACAAGTAAATAGCTGGATAAAACAGCGTATTTCGCCCCCCAAATTCTAAGATATGTACTTACTTTTTCGAACTTTATAAACCTTTCAACCGTTATACAAGCTCATAACTGGATAAGGCAGCGGATTTCGCCCCCCTCCTGAAAAATTCTAAGGCATGTAATGTTTTGAACTTTATAAGCCTGTAAACCGTTATAAAAGTTCATAACTGGATAAGGCAGCGGATTTCGCCCCCCCAAATTCAAGATATGTACCTATTTTTTCGAACCTGTATACATGTTCATAGCTCGATAATAAGGGAGCGGATTTCGCCCCCCTCCTGAAAAATTCTAAGACATGTACTTTTTTGAACTTTATAAACCTGTTATTAGCTGGATAAAACAGCGTATTTCTCCCCCCCCCCCAATTCTAAGATATGTACCTACTTTTTCGAACTTTATAAACCTGTAAAATGTTATAAAAGTTCATAACTGGATAAGGCAGCGGATTTTGCCCCCCCCAAATTCTATTATATGTACCTACTTTTTCAAACCTGTTAACCATTATACAAGTTCATAACTGGATAAGGCAGCAGATTTCGCCCCCCCCAAATTCTAAGATACGTACCTATTTTTTCGAACCTGTATACAAGTTCATAGCTCGATAAGGCAGCGAATTTCGCCCCCCCCCCCGAAAAATTCTAAGACATGTACTTTTTTTAACTTTATAAACCTGTTATATAGTGTTTAGCTAGATAAGGCAGTGTATTTCGCCCTCCCCCCTTACTGAAAAATTCTAAGTTATGTACCTTTTTGAACTTTATAAGCCTGTAAACCGTTATTCTGGTACATAGCTGGCTAAAGCAGCGTATTCAGGAATAGTCACAAAATTGGGAATGTTGGGTATCTATCAACACACCTGCAATATAGTGCATTTTTTATCCAATGCGGTTAACCTATTAACGCATCACTGCAAACATCTCAGCAAAACCTTGGGATGCAACGTTTTCTCACGGCCCACTTATATTTGAAAAAAAATCTAAAACTTTTTAAAGCCTTTCTTTAATTTTTCCTCCAAAAAACTGATGACCGGGGGGTTAGTCGGAGCTGCTTTTTCAAAATATTTTCAAAGCCACTTTTTTATTTTTTCTGTATAAAAACTGATAGCTGATGACCGGGAGAGGGGGCTATCCGGAAGTAGTTTATCCATACATGTTAAACCACTTCAGGGGCCCACTAGTTGGCCTATCCAACCTCAAAAACCTAAAATATCAGAATAGAAGCTTGAAGTGTACCTATATAAAATGAAAGATTGTGTTTAAATTACAAAACAAAACAGAAAAGTAATTTTGTAATGCAAAGATTTACGATAAATATTGATTATTTTTATTTATTGCACTTTTTGTCATTTTATTTTTATAAACTATTCCAGCAAATCCAAAATGAAGTCATAAAAATAATAAACAATATGGGTGTTGCTGACGCACCTTGGTTTTACATATAATATTTACATTGTCTTTTCAACTCCCGATATAATTTTAGTGGTTTTTTGGCCATTTTCATTTCGCCCCCCTTTAGAGATACCGTAAAACGGGGTGACTTTGCCCGTGCGGGTGACTTTGGCCCAACTTTTAAACGCATAAAAATATATTAAAAAAATTTTTTTTTTAAACTTTCGCTAGGTCACGCCATACATCACTACTATGCACACCTTTTTAGCATAATTGTTCATAGAAATATAATTTGTACTTTAAAATATAGGTTGATTTATTTTGGGCCAAAGTCACCCGCACGGGCAAAGTCACCCCGTTTTACGGTAGCTCGCCCCCCAGAGCATGACGTCTAGTTGCGGGGCTGGGTGGGGTAGTCGCAATGGTTTCAGTTTCATTTAGATATTTGACTACTGCGGGAGTTATATAATGTGTGCGGCGAAGAGATGCGATTATAGCAGCACCATGTAGTTTGAAGTTTGAGTCAATCGGCCTGGGGCACGATGCGCCCCCACCCCGTCTCCATAAAAAATATCTGTTAAAACGTGAAGCTTCCACTAGGCCACACCGCAACAAGATACTTTTTCAAACTGATGTATTTATTAGTAATTATAAATATCTACTTTTGTAAGTTTTATTTTAATATATTGAAAAAAAATAAATCATATCACTTTATAAAAAAAAGTCTAACCTATCGGTATCCTCATCTGACTGGCAACCTTCCAGACCAGTGACAGCAGGAGGAAAATTATTTTGATGAGGTGTAACTCAGTGCAGGCCATGGTGAAGGAATTAAAAAAAAATTGTGTTTAAGAGATAACGTGTAACTATTATTTTTTTTAGATTTAGTTGTTTTGTCCTCAATAACTAGAGTAGCCAATGATCTTTTCTTTAAAAGTCCTCAAATTCACACGGTTTTTTAACAATATTAAAAGTTGAACCGAGTATTATTATTATTTATTTATTAAAATTTTTAAACTAAAGTCTTGCATAATGATGAGGTATCAAGCGGTAACCTAAGTTAAGCAGTACAAAACTCCAGATGTGCCGAGCTCATTAAATTAAACAATAAAGAAGTCAACTAATAAGTTCTTGTAAACTTCTTGACGATGCCATTGAGTTATGTATGTGCGTTTGTAATTATAATAATTTATTAATGATGCGGCTTCTACTACAGTTGCACATCAAAACAATAGAGCGCACATGTTTGGCAGTTGATGACCTAAAACTTGGCTGATTGCTATAGGAACAAAAAAAAACTCTTTACTACGGGGGAAAACTCCCCATAATTCTGCGTTGACTCCTGCCTGCACTTGACAATGGTGGAAATTGGTCTTTTAAGGATCCCCCAGCCCCTTCAACGAAAAATCCGCTCTGTGGATCATACAGACAGCCTGTAGCAAAAAGTAGGTCATTGGCAGGCAGACCAAGTCATTAGTACCCAGCGTTGCACCGTAAATCCCTTAACTTTATTTTTTGAATTATACTTGACCAGGCGGGTTCAAGACCCACCCGACCCTGCAAAAATATATTGGATTCGAACCCGTAACCTGGTGCCATCCAGGGAATCTGCCGTTAAATGTTCTTCACAGACACGAGTAAATGGTGTCTATAAAATGTTTTAAAATAATTTTTAAAAAATGTTAAATTTTAATTGGAAAAACATACATTTTACATTTTTTAATTTATTTAGTATTTTTTAGTTTAATAAAGATGTAATAAGATTTTGTTTTCTAAAACTTACGCTAGGGGGCACTAGTAAAACCCATATATACGCTCGAACCAAAAAAGGGCAAGATAAACGTAAATCATTTTGTTTCATATTATATGTATCTTATTGAAACAATAAATATTTTTATATATTCCTATTTTAGCAATTTAGATTCTTAAACGGTTTTCTAATTTCTACACTAAACTAAACGTTTTGAAACAAAAATAACAGTATTTAGTTTTTAGTTCCATCGTGGATGGAAAATTAAAATAAACTGACAATTGTAGGTCTTATATTAGTCAGAAAAATGTTAAAAAACATAACATTATAACAACTATACTACTGATATCCTGACAGAAATGACGTTCTTCTTTTAAAATATCAACATATTTGCGCGATTGCAGCGCCACCTATCGGCGTTGAGTGAAGTTCAAACATACATACACACATAGGTATACAGTGTATAGTTATAGATAGTTATAGGTACATACTCTTACAGACATCGGCAATAATGTATGCTGAGATGAATACCCACCATGCACAAAAGACTGTGAATGAATGGCTGAAAAAATTAGAAATTTCCTTGTTCCAGTTCAAATTATACTAACAAGCAAAAAAAGTTCATTGAGAGAAAATATGCAGATAAAAAAATTTTGAGCAAACAAAAAGAGGCACGATTTATCTATGAAGACAGTACAAAACCACGAATGTACGCCCGACTACCAATCATTTTATAATCGAAATAATTGAATGTACTGAAGAAAGCTGGGTAATACAGAATTTCACAATATCGCTTCAAGCACGTTTGCAACAGCTCATCGAGTGGTCTACGACACCAACGTAAAACAAACAAAAAAATAACATTGATAAAAATGCATCTTCAAGGCAAATATGGTATCGTTATAAAAAGAAAACAAAAAATGTGAACGGTTAATATCCTCATGCTTTGGAAGAAGTCAGAGATTCTTCGACCGCGACTGCAACTGGTCTGCAGCTTTCATTGAACTTCATGATCGGCAGCTTCTTCTGAGAGTGCAGCTGCGGTCGCGAAGAGTTGTTCCTTCTGGGCGACTTCACCTTGCTGTTTCTCTTTATGTGCCTGAATTTAAGTGCGTCGTATTTAACTATTTCGAACAGTTAAAAATAACATACAAAACAATAACGAATCACTTCTTTTCTGTAAAATACTTCGACAGACACAAAACCGAACTCATCTTACTCAACCGATCAACAAGGTGTCTCATTTACACCTACAAACGCAACTGAATGTCAGAGACAACTTACATTATTAGGGGGCGTCTCAAGACCATCCACAATTCGGACTTACAATTTTGCTCGATCGAGTCTCGGAAATAAAAAAAAAATGCAATCATTTGTGATCAAGTGTGACAAAAAAAAGGGGAGGGGTTTGAAAAAGTGATGTCGCATTAAAAAAAATGTTATAATTATTATAAAATAATCATTTTTTACACCTAATAAATATTTAATTTTTATTTTTAAAAATTTAATATTTAGAGATTACACCTCACCTGATTTTCAAAAAAAGTCTTTCAAATTTCTCAATACTAAATCATTTTTGTTAGAACGGGCACACCCTTAGGCCACAGAAAAAACGTATTATCACTACATACTGCTCCTCTATTGTAGAAACAGCACATGGAACAGCTGACATGAAACAGCTGACTGGTAGTGACTTGGGAGGTGACAGCTTTGAACAGAAAGTGCTGGTTAGACACAACATGGCCAATATCACTTGCATTACTTATTTCCTGTCTTAATAAGACTGGAGTTCGGCTAAGCCTCAGCTCCGCTCTTTCATACAGTATAAGGTAATAAAATTAGCGTTTGGGCGGGTTGCATTTTCAAGAAAATATAGGTAAATACGATAACATATTGAACCTCCGAGAACAATCTGTAGAAGTGAACATTATTGTTATTACTATTATGATAATATGATTATTACTATTATTATTGTGTTCACTCACCCTTTTGTTTCTAAATTTGTATAAGAGCTCGACTGTGAACACAGCAATGGAAAGAATGAAACCAGCTAGAAGGATGTAGAAGAGGCCAGCCATATCTTCCAGAACCTTAGCTGCCGTGTAGAAACCTTCCTGAAAAAATATCGTTTTCAATAGATTTTATGTTGTGATCTAATTTTTGGGAAGTCAATTTACAAAAACATTAAAGTCGTGTCTCATCATCATCATCATCATCATCATCATTTATTTTTGAAACGTCCCTATTCCACGCTATGCTAGGGTTGGACGTTTTTCCATATCAGGCCCCTCCACAAGTCACGATCCAGGGCAGACTGCCGTTTCAGGCCCAGCTCATCCATGTCTTTCTTCACACATTCCCACCAAGTCTTCCTACTTCTACCTTTACTTTTCACTCCTACAACATCCACATCTCTAATTGCCGAAACCCAATCATCTGCACTTTTGCGCTCCAAATGTCCAAACCACCTTAGTCTTCCACGTCTCACCACATCAGCCACACAAGGATAAAATCTGGGACAGGGAAAAAAAACGAAGGAGTCAGTTCCCCGTTGATACTGATTCAAAATTTGTCAAAGGAGAATCAATCAGTCGCTCTCAATTTATTTTTAAACGATGATTTAAACGTCATAAAAAGATTTCGATTGAAACAAAACAGCTACTTTTTCCAGCTTTTGAACACTGCACTCTCCTTTGTCGTACCACCACTTCTGGTACAGTCTGCCGAAAAAGCCGGTTTCTAGCATCACCATGATCTCGTGGTTGATTGCATCTCTGATTTATGAAAAGAAAGAAATATATAATTAATTGATAGAAGAAATTAAATTATCTTTCTGCTTTGGAATTTGAATCATCCCTCTTTAAAAATACACATCTCTTTCTTTTTCTTGTTGAAAATGGTTTTAGAATTTTCGGTTTTAACCATTCATTTTCGATTATAAGCATTCATTTTCGATCATAAGCATTCATTTTCGATTATAAGCATTCATTTTCGATTATAAGCATTCATTTTCGATTATAAGCATTCATTTTCGATTATAAGCATTCATTTTCGATCATAAGCATTCATTTTCGATCATAAGCATTCATTTTCGATCATAAGCATTCATTTTCGATCATAAGCATTCATTTTCGATTATAAGCATTCATTTTCGATTATAAGCATTCATTTTCGATTATAAACATTCATTTTATTTATGAAAATCAACCGGTTCGTCACTCGAAACAAATCTAGAAAGAGTATAAAAAAACAATCAAAATAAAAAAAAGCATTTTGACTGGTCAAATATAAGTTATCAAGTGCTAGCTCTAAAAAAAAAAAAAATTTGAAAAATTCTCTGCACATAAAAGATATAAATGATTGTCATTTCTACTGAATCACTTCCTCTTATCAAATCTGGACTAAAAAACATATATATATGTGTCTTTCGTGAACGGCTCAAGACACATTTGTTTTCTTCCATTTAATTGTGCAGTGCGCTTTTGCGACTTTTATTTTGTAAAAAAGCGCTATATAAAAAACCTGTATAATAATAATAATAATAATAATAATAATAATAATAATAATAATAAAAATAATAATAATAATAAAACAAATCACTTGAGAGGTGATCCAACAGGGGTGGCGATCCCGTACCCCTTGGTGTCGAGGTTTGGTCCAATCTTCATGGTATTGCACGGCATCCTCTGGTTGAAGTAGTCGTTCATGCTAGACTCGAGGAGGAATGCGTACCTGCCTCTGGACGACCTGACTCTCTCGATTCCCTCGGCCGTCGTAGTCGCGAACACGTCCGGATTGCGAGCCATCGACTCCCACATTCGTCTGTACGGCTGCACCCTCGAATTCTGTCGGAAGCACGTACGAGTGATTTTTAGATGGAAAAGCGCGGAGAAATTTTAACGGGGATTACACGGAGACGAGGGTTTCGCACGGAAGTGGAAATTTTGTGCTACCCGTATAGGGTTGTTACAGTTACTGAATCTAAAACTGAAACATTCAGTTAACTGAATCTTTTTAGATTCAGTAACTTCAACTGAAACTGAAACTGAATCTTTTTTAAAAACTGTAACTGAAACTGAATCTATTGAGAAAACTGAATATAACTGAATCTTTTAGAATGAATATTTTTTATCATTTTATTATATTATTTTTATGTTTGCGGTTAAATGTTTTGATTCTATGGCACGGACGATAACTTCGGTCGAAGTTAGGAATAGTTCTTTCTTTTTGTTTCGTGTTAGTGTTCTGTTGCTTGCGTTGTTTTTCGAATATTTTCAAGTTTTTAGAATTACCAGAATGGAAGATACTTGTGTTAGTAATAACATTGTGATGGACGAATCTACCGAGGAAGAAGTATCGTTTATTCAACAAAATCAGTCGGAATCTGCTTTAGGACCTCCAACGAAAAAAGCTAGATTCAACAAAACAAGACCTATACTAACCCGGTACATAAAAGGTTTACAGGAGTTGGAGCCGATATTAAGTGCAATATTTGTTCTGTAATTTTGAAGGGTAAAAATGTCAAAAATTTAGAGTCTCACTTGAGGAAGCATGAAATAGAATACGCAGAGTATTTAGAGGAAAAAAATAGCTATGATATCAAAAACACAAAGTAAGTCTCTTAAACGACCCTTTTCACATTTGAAAAACCAGGCAACAATTGAAAACTGTTCTGTTGTTAAAGAACTCAAAAATGACATTAAAAAAGGCTCCAATGCCTATAATAAGGCTGCCCATGCTATCGCCTCAGCATTTGCTGCAAACAGTTTGCCATTTCTTTTGATCGAAGAACCTTCTATTAAAAATATGTTTGCAGTTGTGTCGGAAGGTCGTTTACTAACCTTGCCGAACCGACACGATATATCCACAAAAGTGTCCGAATTAGTAAAAGAATTAAAACGATCTGTTGAATTGAGATTTATCATTGAATTCAGCTAAGAATGTGTCAATCACAACAGATGGTCTCGGCCATGTTATTCATCGGTAAGGATGGGAATAACTTGCTATTATTTTGATCGAAACATCAATAAAATAAGAAGAGCTCTTCTGACTTGTAGAACAATTACGCAACCCATTACAGGCTTTGCTCTTAGCAGATGTCAGCATAATTTGGGTGACGACAAGCTGGAAGCTGAAGTCTTTTATAAATTCAAGAAAGAATTTTTAAGCTAAATAAATTTTTTAAACATGTCTGTGTTGCAAAGTGTTTTTATAATAAATTTCTTCTTGGTAGTTTACCTAAAAAAATTGAAAAAAAAAAACTGAATCTAACTGTAACTGAAACTGAAACTGAATCTTTAAAGATTCAGTTTACTGAAACTGAAACTGAATCTTTTTAAAGTTTCAGTTACTTCAACTGAAACTGAAACTGAATCTTTTTTCAAAACTGTAACAACCCTATACCCGTAGAACCCCGTTTATTCCAAGAGTCGTCTCGGTCACGAGATTTTTGTGTTCGTATACGACCTAAAACTATGCCCGGATTTCCTTATCTCTTTTATAATGTCTTGTCTGGCTCGTGCGTATTTCCGACCCGTGCGATCGATTTTACGAGGCGAAAGAAATGCCGGCGTAAACGAGCTCCTGCAAGCGGCGGCGAACGAAACAATCAGACTCCGGTCTTCCGCGGAAAACTCGCGCGTTCATCGACACGTAAAAATTTCGGACCTGGAAGAAGCTTTTGGTCGATCCCGACTCGAGGGTTCCGTAAGCGATGTCGCTCTGCTTGGAAAGATCGTCGGCGCTTTCGATCGGAGTGAGCATCCTTCCTTTGTCTGACATTCTACTTTCTTTAATCGAAGCAGCCAACGTGGAGGATATGTACATGGCTATGAACACCGTGGAAAACACGTGCCAGGTGAAACTCACCACACGACCGGACAGACACCTGATGTGTGATGATAGTGATAGTTGTAAAAAAAACCAACCAAAGACTCACTCACCCTCTTACTCACTCACTCACTCACTCACTCACTCACTCACTCATTCACTCACTCACTCACTCACTCACTCACTCACTCACTCACTCACTCACTCACTCACTCACTCACTCACTCACTCACTCACTCACTCTCATAAATAGTGGTCAAGATGATGATAATTGAATACAACTGTTAAATTATCATAATTTATGTTTGCATTTAAGGAAGTGGCATAGCGTAGCATAGGGGGGGGGTCCGCTCGTCTAGGCGGCCCTTTTAAGGGGCGACAAATTTGGAGACAAAATAAAAGTTGATAAGGTTTGACCCCCCTCCACTGTCATCAACTTTTTTTGAAAAAAAATTCTACCTTGTTATAGAATTTTTTGGAGGTTCCGGCCTTGTACGTCTGAAACCCACTGGCCTAATGAGATGTTTTATTGAAAAAATAATGCAGAAAAAGTTCTCATTAAAATACCTCGGGGACACACAACAGCCCTGCCGCATGAAACCACCAAGGACAAACCAGAGACTGTTGAGTAGCGTAAATTCATTCTTCAAGTTTGGAACCCCCACCTTGGTGGTCAGCCCGTCCACCTTACATTCCTTGACCTCTTTGACCTGCCACGAATAAGAGCTGAAACGACCGATGAGGAAGAGGACGAAGCCGGTCGCCAGGTACGACAGAAATAAGAACATCCAGATTTTGAATTCGAATCGGTCCAGGAAATGGAAGAGACCGGGTTTCTGCTTCTGCGGTTTCTTGATCATGACCGATATCCCGACAGTCATGAACGGCTTGCTGAAGTCGACCACTCGCTCTCGCATCGAGGTGATCGTCAACGGCGCCACGGCGATGTCGGCTTGCTGGAAAGAAAAGAAAAACGTCGACATCGAGAACGAATATCATCGTCATCGGACGAACGAGCTGAAATTTGAAATATAAGTTTACTCCTCATGACAATGAATTCTTGATAATGATTATAAGATACAGTAGTCATAATGACATACAGCATACATGATGACATTGAGCATTAAAGATGACATTTATGATGACATAGAGCATTCAAGACAACATTTAGGATGACATAGAGCATTCAAGATGACATTTATGATGACATAGAGCATTCCAGATAACATTTATGATGACATAGAGCATTCAAGATGACATTTATGATGACATAGAGCATTCAAGATGACATTTATGATGACATAGAGCATTCAAGATGACATTTATGATGACATAGAGCATTCAAGATGACATTTATGATGACATAGAGCATTCAAGATGACATTTATGATGACATAGAGCATTCAAGATGACATTTATGATGACATAGAGCATTCAAGATGACATTTATGATGACATAGAGCATTCAAGATGACATTTATGATGACATAGAGCATTCAAGATGACATTTATGATGACATAGAGCATTCAAGATGACATTTATGATGACATCAGACGATCGACATTAACTTCGGACGCGGCGTCGACGAACCTTCGTAATCAGTTCTCCGATCATGCCGTTGTAACTTCCGTCTCCTCGGTTCACCGACCCGTACTTGCCGTCGGCTGCCGGTCTAAGCGTGACGTCCAGGTTCAGACGTCGTGACAATTCTGTGATGAGATCGACGCAGTAGCCTTCGTATGAATCGATTCCGGATCGACCGGTAGCGTTCCCGGCGCTGGGTTTGAGCATGAGAAAAGGAGAAGTCTGAAACAAAGTTCAACGAAACTTTGAATAATAAATTCGTGTAAATACTCGTGAAGTGAAAAATACGATCAAATAGTAAATGAAGAAAAAATAACAAAATTTGTGCTAAATAAAAAATAAATAAACAAAATTTTCTTAAAATAAAAGGATAAAAATCAAATTCGAATAGAACAAAACATAGTTAAATACTAAATCCCATAGTATTATTATATCATCCAGTGTATTATATTAATTATTATTGCATCCTCCAGTGTATTACATTAATTATTATTGTACCATCTCATGTATTATAGTACTTATTATTGTACCATCCAATGTATTATATTAATTATTATTGTATCCTCCAGTGTATTACATTAATTATTATTGTACCATCTCATGTATTATAGTACTTATTATTGTACCATCTCATGTATTATAGTACTTATTATTGTACCATCTCATGTATTATAGTACTTATTATTGTACCATCTCATGTATTATAGTACTTATTATTGTACCATCCAGCATATTATATTAATTATTATTGTCACATCCAGTTATTTATATTAATTATTATTGTAAAATACAGCATATTATGTTAATGATTACTGTGTCGTCTGGTGTATTATATTAATTATTATTGCATCATCTGGTATATTATATTAATTATTATTGTATCATCTGGTGTATTATATTAATTATTATTGTATCGTCTGGTATATTATATTAATTATTATTGTATCATCTGGTATATTATTTTAATTGTTATTATGTTAATTATTATTGTATCATCTGGTATATTATTTTAATTGTTATTATGTTAATTATTATTGTATCATCTGGTATATTATATTAACTATTATTGTATCATCTGGTATATTATATAAATAATTATTGTATCATACGAGGATGGACGTGATGATAATCTTCTTCTTTTCCAGCTTTACTGGCAGCTCCTCAGAACCGCCACCTGTCTTGGTCAAACCTTTGCCATCCGTCCATACGCCAACCTGTCGCATTTATCAATCACTTGAGAAAACATCAGAGAAACATTATTTATTTATTTTTTATTTCTCGAATCTACTTTAAAATAATAATCATCAAATATTAGAATAAAATATTTATATTTATTTGTTTTTTATGGATGAACTTACATTTCTGAGGTCGGAGTTCAAGCCGAGTTCGTAAATGCCGAGCGAGTAACTCCTTCTAAGTCCTCGATCGTCGAAGGAAACCACGCCCGACGCGCCCTGGAAGTGCGTCTAGAACCGGCGGGGAGGTTTTCAGGATTGCGTAAAATTTTTAAAAGATGTAAACAATTTTTAATTAGTTTCATATCAAAAAAATAATTTTTTCTTTGATTAAAAAAATTGTATTCAAACAATTATAAACAAAAAAGACTATTACAAGACATTAAGGACAACTGTACGGTCGAATTCAGAGGGAGTTGTAATTTGAGCCGAAAAATTTCAAGATGTTCGTGCCTTAAGAAAGCGGTTTGAAAAACATCTGGCTAGAATTTATACGATCCAGAATCCATGAAAACCCATGAAGCACACGCAAACAAAAACGCCATCCTATACTTTTTAATTTATCTTTCGATTCCATAATGACGGAATGAAAAAATAAATAAAGCATCGAGCCGGCTCACCTTCCTCAGGTGCTTCATAATGAGGTCGCCTTTCTTCCAGGTCTGGTTCGAACGACACGAAGTAGGCCGACCTTCCAGTTCGACGTCGCTGAACTCGTTCTTGTTCTCTTCCAAAATGCCGGAAAATGCTTTCGACAAAATCGCAGCAGAGTCCATCGAAAGGAGTGCATCTACCTGATGTTCAATAATTAATTATTTAATAATTTTTATTTCTCTTCCTTTTTTTTTTATTTCTCTTTCACAACGCCTTTTCCAAGACAAGTCTTGCTCGAAGGCGAGAAAGGGCATTTGCAGAGGCAGCCATTTATAGGCGCCTACCCTTTTAGCAATGCGAGTGAACTCCTTGCTTAAGGGAGTTACGCTGGTGACGCCGGCGAGGTTCGAACTGCCGACCTAACGATCGACAGGCGAACGCTCTACCGCTTTGCCACCAGCGGTAATATAATAATAACTATTATGTAATAATTAGTTATTATTCAATAATTCATTATGTAATAATTAATTATTATGTAATAATTAATTATTATGTACTGATTAATTATTATGTAATAATTAATTATTATTCAATAATTAATTATTACTTATATGCATAAATCAATAAATACAAACAACTCCTATAATATAAATAAACAACTCCTATAATATAAATACATTTTGCATATTATCATGTAAAATACTCTAGTACATATATGTATTAGCATTAGTATATAAATCAGAAAACGCAAATATAATTTAAAAGACAAAGCAGAATTAAATTTTTTTAAATGAAACATTATTTGATTCGTATTTTATTTAGTTAGCACTAGTATATAAATCAGAAAACGCACATAAAATTTATCACCTTCTGTCTCGATCCAGGCTTCGGCAGACCGACGGGTTGCAACGTCAGCCGCCCGTCCACGTCCCTCAGGTACGTAAATACGTCATCGGTCAGGAGGCTGAAACCCGTGACCCTCATACCCCCGTGCATGAGGTCAGCGAAGTCGATCTCGTCAAATGCCTTCGACGGCAAGTGGAATAACCGTTTCAAAAAAATCGATTTCAAAATATTAATTTTAAGAATAGGGGTAGGAGACGGGGCAGGAAGACATATGCTTCCCCAATAGGAGTGGTTTACTAATTTTCCTCGAAAGCAAGTAATTCCCCAGTTATCAGTTTTTTTAGAGGATAAATATAGGGTTTCGAAAATTTTGAGAAAAGTACCTCTTACTACCCGCCCCTACTCATCGGCTTTTTCAATTTTTTTAGAAGAAAAATTAAAAGATGGTTTTTTTTTAAATTTGATTTAAATTCTTCCGGCAATCGCCAGCCTTGCCCCCCACCCAACCCCCATCGCATAAACTTCCCTAAGATGCCTGTGATTTTATTCATATTTCATCAAATAAAATAAAAATTAAATCAACTTTACAATTCCTCCGAGGAGATAGTGGTAGCCCTTCTTGTTCATGCCCACTGATTGGATCTGAAAATGAATAAATTATGCTAATAGCTCTCAACTGATTGGATCTGAAAATGAATATATTATGCTAATAGATATCCAGGCAGAAAGTGCACCTTTTCTTCTATTCAATTACCTTAAATTAAAAAAAAAAATCATTGCTTTTTAATCCGAATCAAATCCTTTCGACCTGCTTGAGTACGGAGACGAGAGCTCGATCGCTAGAAAGGTCAAGGACGATGTATTTATCCGACTGACCGGTACCGAGGGAGTCCACGAACCTGAGAGTCTCGTACGCGTTGTCGGCGTCCGATAACTTGACGGATTTGAATTCCAAAGCGGAATCGGCAGACGCTTCCAAGAGCTTCAACTGGCGGTGGAAACCTGCGTTGAAAACGTAAAATAAATACGAAATCGAATATTGTTTTATTTAAGAAATCTTAATTCTGATTCGTCTCTTATTCTGAAATAAACATGCACGCTTTAATCGGAGATGTTTTTTTTAAGCGTTCCATCGACCCGAATATTTTTTTTTTCCGAATCGTATAATTTGCGATAAAACCTTCTAAACCATCGTAGATGTAATAGATCTTCGTCCACTTGTAGTCCAATACGACATCGACAAGCGCTCTGTCGTAAGCAGGCTTCATGTACAAAATGAAGTCGTTGTGTTGTTGTTGTTGTTGTTGTTGAAGCAGTGGTTGGCTGTCGTTGTAAAGCTGTGTGCTGTAGCCGGTGGGATTGCTTATGGTAATTAAAGGCATGTTGAATGCGTTCATGAAGTCTGAAGTGACCGGGATCGTTGAGGCGTTCAGTACGCTGAAGAAGGCGAATGGTTTTTCGGACATAACTCTGCAAACTGTGTGGAAAAGTTTGTAAACGAAAATTAACACAAATTATGATAATCATGTCATATATATCAACATAAATTACGATATATACATTATAACTAGGGTTGTTACAGTTACTGAATCTAAAACTGAAACATTCAGTTAACTGAATCTTTTTAGATTCAGTAACTTCAACTGAAACTGAAACTGAATCTTTTTTAAAAACTGTAACTGAAACTGAATCTATTGAGAAAACTGAATATAACTGAATCTTTTAGAATGAATATTTTTTATCATTTTATTATATTATTTTTATGTTTGCGGTTAAATGTTTTGATTCTATGGCACGGACGATAACTTCGGTCGAAGTTAGGAATAGTTCTTTCTTTTTGTTTCGTGTTAGTGTTCTGTTGCTTGCGTTGTTTTTCGAATATTTTCAAGTTTTTAGAATTACCAGAATGGAAGATACTTGTGTTAGTAATAACATTGTGATGGACGAATCTACCGAGGAAGAAGTATCGTTTATTCAACAAAATCAGTCGGAATCTGCTTTAGGACCTCCAACGAAAAAAGCTAGATTCAACAAAACAAGACCTATACTAACCCGGTACATAAAAGGTTTACAGGAGTTGGAGCCGATATTAAGTGCAATATTTGTTCTGTAATTTTGAAGGGTAAAAATGTCAAAAATTTAGAGTCTCACTTGAGGAAGCATGAAACAGAATACGCAGAGTATTTAGAGGAAAAAAATAGCTATGATATCAAAAACACAAAGTAAGTCTCTTAAACGACCCTTTTCACATTTGAAAAACCAGGCAACAATTGAAAACTGTTCTGTTGTTAAAGAACTCAAAAATGACATTAAAAAAGGCACCAATGCCTATAATAAGGCTGCCCATGCTATCGCCTCAGCATTTGCTGCAAACAGTTTGCCATTTCTTTTGATCGAAGAACCTTCTATTAAAAATATGTTTGCAGTTGTGTCGGAAGGTCGTTTACTAACCTTGCCGAACCGACACGATATATCCACAAAAGTGTCCGAATTAGTAAAAGAATTAAAACGATCTGTTGAATTGAGATTTATCATTGAATTCAGCTAAGAATGTGTCAATCACAACAGATGGTCTCGGCCATGTTATTCATCGGTAAGGATGGGAATAACTTGCTATTATTTTGATCGAAACATCAATAAAATAAGAAGAGCTCTTCTGACTTGTAGAACAATTACGCAACCCATTACAGGCTTTGCTCTTAGCAGATGTCAGCATAATTTGGGTGACAACAAGCTGGAAGCTGAAGTCTTTTATAAATTCAAGAAAGAATTTTTAAGCTAAATAAATTTTTTAAACATGTCTGTGTTGCAAAGTGTTTTTATAATAAATTTCTTCTTGGTAGTTTACCTAAAAAAATTGAAAAAAAAAAACTGAATCTAACTGTAACTGAAACTGAAACTGAATCTTTAAAGATTCAGTTTACTGAAACTGAAACTGAATCTTTTTAAAGTTTCAGTTACTTCAACTGAAACTGAAACTGAATCTTTTTTCAAAACTGTAACAACCCTAATTATAACATATAAAGTACATCATATATTAACATACATCATAATAATTATGTAATATATTAACATACATTATAAAAAATATATCATATATTAACATACATTATAATAAATAGAACATAAAATTAACATACATTATAATAAATAGAACATAAAATTAACATACATTATAATAATTATGTAATATATTATATAATTGTGACGATGCTGTTTTAAAAAAAATTGCACATTAAAACCTAAAGGTTTTAAATCTCTTTTCATTTCACTAACTTGCATGCAAGATATCGAAATCACCGGCCGTCCGGGCAAGAAAAGTTTCAAATTTGTCATACTCGAAAAGCAGCCCTGCGGAATCATTCAGTTTGAAAGAATCCGCGAGATCATATGAATCAATGATGGATCCTGAAGATGTAAAGCGAAACAGATAATTATAAAATATAAAAGAATAGCTGACAATTTCTCTATTAGATATTACAAGTTCTAAGCTACGATATACTTGAATAGAAACATAATATGTTCATTAATCGTTTGTTTTCAATCAACCAAGAAATTAGAACATTAGAAAGAAAAAGTGTGAAGTGATTCGTGGTTCATTTGTCTGAGCCTAAATGGAAATCATTGTGGTAATGATGATGATGATGATGATGATGATTACGATAATTAGACATATATACTTGTTATTACAAGTCTTGGTTTCAACATGTCATTGTTTCAATCATCACAATTTAAACCCAACAGAATAACTCAACATTATTTAAATATCAATCAAAAAGTATATCCATTATCATCAATTTTTAATCATTATCAATTTAAACCCAACAGAATAACCCAACATTAATTAAATATATTATCAATCAAAAAGTGCCTTCCATTATCATCAGTACGAGCTCTCTATAGTAGTATATAGCATAACAACAAGTTCAGCAAATGCTGAAACACTGTAGGGAAATAACAAGGATAATAATGATGACAACACAATTCACTTGATGCCAACAGAAAAAAACACAAGGTTTAGGCAGCATAATGACTGCCATCATCAGCTAATAAGCCAAATAAGCCAATAATAGCTAGCAAGAAAAACAAACAAAGTGCTGCAGCCAAATCGGGCAATCCCGTCAGAGAGGTTGTATTGACAAAAAAAAATATTTGGTAAAAGCGCACAATCAGTGACCCCGGGTTAGGGGTAGGGTTGGGGTAGTGTTAGGGTTAGGGTTGTGCGCCTTTACCAAATATTTTTCTGTCAATACAACCTCTCTGACAGGATTGCCGTCAAATTGTTATTTCAATTCGTGAAAACAGCTGTACTGGCTATGCAATTATTAAAAAATTGCACACTTTTAACTATTAAATCCATTTTTTAAATTATAAAAAAAATGTATTAAAAATGTATCTATGAAACATTTTATGGAATAATGTACCTCACTAAGTTTAAGTTTTATAGTTTAATGCATATAAAATAACGAAGAAGAATAATATTATAAACTAAAAACTAAAAAAACAAACCTATCCGAATCCGCACGCCGATGGACGGGGCGATGACAAAAAATAATAGCAGAAGGCTCGCCGTGGCGAATCGCAGTCCAGCGAAAGTCATTTTGAATTTAAGCAGTACAGGTGTTGTTGATATAATAATAAAATTAAACTATTTAGCGCTTACTATAAATAATAATGTATCCGCTAACCATCCAGCAAACAAAGTGAAGTGATGGAATAACAAATAATAGATCTTATATTAGGTATGTAGTTTTTAGAGAGCTCTCGAAAATAATAACAAGAACACTTTTTAAGTTATCACGATTTATTATACTAAGCAATCACTCTTTTAACGACATTAACATAAGCGGTGACATTTTTGCTTTTTATAAGTTTTTAGCGGTGCGCATAATAGCAGAACGACTCTCTCAGGCAAATAAAATGTACTTATATACACAGTTCGAGCTGCTAATTACCTAAGTCGACTTTGTTCCACAGACAGTCGGTCTAAAATGGAGCAAATTTGAGGATAGCTGTTGTTGTTTTGATGGCTTTGTGTCACTTTTTTCAACGCCGTGTACGTACGTACATTATCCAATTATATACATTACCCGCCTCCACATAGCAACGACCGAATGAGAAGAAAATGTCTACTCAACTATATACTCATGCCAGGGTGGTCAGCAATAAGTTTTTCTGAGCGCGCTGTCCGCTGTTCTGAAATTCTTGGCGATGTTGACGTCATCGTTGTGTGAGTCTGTAAAGTTGTAAAGAGCTGAAAGTGCAGTTTGGTGCTAGGTTAGCTGAGTTGGTAGAGTGTTAACATTGAATGTGAGAGCTTCACGGTTCGACTCCCACTCACTGCCTAGTAGCCCATGTCAACGGAAACTTAGCGGGTAAAAGCGCCTTTGAACAACCCGGAAAAGGCGCCCTATAAATTATCAAAAACATTTAAATTTCTCACATTTTGTTAACTTGCGATCATCTCTGGCAAAATTCCTGAAAATAATGAAGCCGAGACCAATTGAAATAAGTAGAATAAAATAGCGTGTAGAATAATCACTGGTGAACCGATGGCAGAAGTACTATAATAAGGTAGACCTCCCAGTCCCAGCCAGTATGGCCTTATTTAATTTGCAGATAAAAATTTGTCAGCTCGAGTGAAATTCATCTCACATAAATAAATTGCATTACTGCGATTTCAACCAATCCAACAGAGGCTCCTCAAGAGTTAGTAGGGAAACGTCAATTATAATGTCGAAGAATATGGTGCTTAGAGCTTAAAAGATTTACCTAGTTTTATAAATCAAATGAAAACAGTTGTAGGTACACGTGTAATTTCGTGAAATTTGTTTTCAAGTATCTCTTGTTTTTAAATTGTTTATTGTTTTAAACAAAGTTTAATTTTACAAGAATCTTGCTTATACATTTATTATTGTTCATTCAGAGACGTCATTTCTAGGAGCAGGGGGACTTTAAAATGGGCCACGTGAGGTTGAAGTGGGCCCACCATAAGGTTGAAATGGGTTTTTGTTTTTTGACATTAAAGTGCTCCACTCTGACTTTCTTTGAAATGAGCTCCGATAGAAGTCTTTGCGGAATTTGTCTTAAAATATTTGGTGTAAAGACTGTGAAAAAAATTGGAAAAAGTTTTTGGGAAAAGCACCTCTGACTCTGACTACCTCCCCGGTCATCAGCTTTTTTCACGTGTAACCTTTAGCAGAATAAAAAAAATTTAGGAGTGCACGGGCCATTACAACTTGTTGTCCCTCCAATGTTTTACTGAAATGACGCCCCTGTGTCCATTAAAGATAATTTCCATGTTTTTTTTTAGATTGACCCAAACTCGCCCGATCCGTGGTCAGCTCTGGTCTAACCTTGATTATTTCTGAGTAGGTAGAAGTTAGTTTTAAACCGATTTCCTGCTAGCCATATAGTTTCAGACTGCTTTTGCAGATTACACTGAAGATTAAAATGCATCCTCTTGATTCTGATGATTGATTTAATTTAAGTTTTAATAATTTAATTAGTTGCCGAATGAACACAAGATTCACTCGACTCTCCAAAAATCTATTGGATTCGAACCCGCAACCTTGACCAATTTTCGGCACGCTAACTCTGAAATACCAGCGTGCAATGACGACAAGATGGTGTTTTTGGAATAGTAGAAATTATAACATCGAGTCGTGTTTGTAATTAAAGATAGTATTATGCATTATTATTATTAACAAGGTTACAAATTTTTTTATTTTCGCGCACAAACAGTATCGAAATAAACCCTCTTAAAAATCCGCAAGAGGGCAGATGTAACCAAAATTTCTGGCTTCAAAACTGAGTCCAACCGAATCACAATTCTCTGCAAATTTCTAATTATATAATATCTCCAATCGAAAACCATCTTATTACATTAAAACTAACTGTTGCACGTGGAATTGGACAACAACAGAAATTGTGAATGAATGTTTTGGATTAATTTAACTTTATTAGTTATTAATTTATTTATTTGTTTGTTTATTTATTTATTAAAATTACTGCGATTGGGAGTAGGCAATAAATAATCAACTTAATTAAGCTATGCCGAAGATCATTAAAATTGATTCAATTAATTTTTTTTAAATTAATTTCATACGCCGAGTAAACACGAGGTTCACTCGAATCTCCAAAAATCTGGATTTTTTGAAAACACCGCTTCTCGTCGATCAACGAAGTTGCTTCGACCAATTCCGAGCATACTAACTCTAAAGTACCAGCGTGCAATGACGACAAAATGGTGTTTTTAGAATAGTAGAAAATATAACCCCGACGAAGGTTAATAATTAAAGATGGTATTATTCATTATCAAAAGGTTAAAGATTTTTTAATTTTCGCGTACAAACCGTATTGATATAAAGCCAATTAAAAATCCGCAAGAGGGCAGATGTAACCAAACTTTCTGGCTTCAAAACTGAGTCCAACCGAGTCACAATTCTGTACGAATTTCTAAATATAATATCTACAATAGCCGAAATTCTTATGACACTAAGACTTGTTATTATACATGAAATCGGAGAACAGAAATTGTATATGAATTTTTGATGTTTCTTACTGCTATTGGGAAAATCGATACTCTCTGAAGAGAAATAGTTCTGTGCTTCATAAAAAGAGGTGTTTCTTATTTTTCCTAGGCCTAAGTTAGATGTCCTTGAAAAAAAGGTAACTGGATAAAAAAGTGTTTTTTTTTTAAATTATTTATTTTATCAAAAAGGCCGCAATATAAATTCAAATAAATTGTATCATAGCACCTCTCCGTCACACTTTTGAACATCACCAACTTTTACCTACAGCGTTCTCAAACTGGCCGAGTGAATACACGTTTCACTCGACTTTCCAAAAATGTATTGGATTCAAACCCGTAACCTAGGAAGACTTTCCCGCTGACCGACTTGAAGTACCCAAGCTCCACGACGACACGTAGGTGTTTTGACAATTTTTTACTATTTATTATGCACTCCCTAAAATACATCGTTTCCGGAAGAAAATATACCAGAATTTTAATACCGACATAGTACTTAAGATCTGCTATCTGTAAGCGTGTTAAGTATTCGCGTTACGCTGCTAGATGGCGCTGCGATCGTCACTAATTTACTTCGGTCTTTTTTAACGGGTCAGCACTGGTTTCGACATACGAGCTTACACACTTGTCAGCTAATTGCAGCAATCCCGATTATATGCGCTAGAGACACTAAAAAAAAACTTTAAGTTTTTACCTATATCTAGTTTTAATACGAACACAAGGCTATCACGTACACAACTATACATGGATAGTACAATTAACATGTTGAGGAACATCCAGCTGCTTTTATCAACAGCTAGAAACACAGTTTCCAAAGCATACGGTATTTTAGTCTCAGCTTACTTAATACGACAATTAAACTAACAAGCCATCATTAATTATTATTGTTGTTGTATTTACTGTAATAGCCGAGCCAACGTAAAATTAGCACGACTTTCCAAAAATGTATTGGATTCGAACCCGTAACCTAGGCCGATTCGGCAATCGTGATAATTTATAAACCCTGCGTTGCCGTGAAACAGTGGTGTTTTCAATAGAAAAATTTATTTAGATTTAGAGAGCGATAATAAAGTACAATTTACCCTCCACGCGGTTTTTATAAGCAACACGAGGAATATGTGCGATAAAAATAATTCACTAAGCTCAGTTCGGTAACAAACTAAATCTACTTTAAAAAGCCTCGTTATTTTGTGTTTCTCCACGCTTCAATTGATTAATCCACAATTATAATAATTTATTGATATAGAAATATACTATATTTAAAATAGGTATTAGATAAAAAAAATTCTTTACAGGTTTGTACCCGTTCAACTCAAAAATTTTAAATGCGACATCTACCGAGTTGATGAAAATAATCTATTTTAAAATTAAATTACATTACTTCAGTCATTCATAACAAAATACACTTACAAATTATAAACTGCTATATATGCAGCTTTGCTCATGTAAATGTTACAGCTTCTTGTTTACATCCATGGAAACTCTACAAATTAGAAACTTTCTGGGAACAAACAATTTTTCTCCATTAAAACTCTCCTTTGCAAAGAGAACACGGACAGGTGGGTGGTCTCCGTCAGAAAAGCAATTCATGTAAAACTAAAGATTAAACAATTAATAATAAAATTCGAACGACACAATTACTTTGGCATGTTGTTAATATGCCATTTTTTCTTCCTCCAAACTCGTGACTGGCTGATGTCAAATGTTCAATTATTCTAGATTAAACAAAAAGTTAACTCCTCCATTGTAAACATTTTAAAACAAAAAACAGCAATAGATAATAATTATAAAAAAAATTCTTATTTTCATTGCAAATTCTATCAGATTTCCTGTGTAGTTACAAACAATAGCCATCATTTTCGGTGACGGTAAGAAGCTCAAACAGTAAGAGCAAAGCAGTGTAGTAGATGATAGAGACAGTCCAGAGTTGAATCATTCTCTACTCAATAGTATATATACATACACAGCAAAATCTAAAAAAAAAAATTGAACATAAGCCATACCATTAGACAGCATCTCCTAGTTGTAAATATTTTGATGGAATCATCCATACTCATCAAGAAATTGTTTTCTTTCTTCTAATCAAAGAACAGTTGGACTTGTTTGTCCGCAGTGTTATCAATGTTGAAGATGAATTTTCACATTCCATTTCTGTGACTTTTTTGACTTAAAAGCTTTTTAATAATAGCACTTCACAGCTAGACAGACCAAATGATTTTTTCCATAATAAGTTGATAAAAACAAATGCATTCTTGAATTTAATAAAAAGACTTATTGCAGCTTCTCATAATGAACCATAAACAGAGTTCTTATTTTTTAAACCACTTCAAACAATCTAACTCTTTCGCACCAGTTCCAATATTTATATCACTTAAATAAATGAGAAACTGCAATTTTTTTAGAATGAGGAAAATACATGGACCATTTTAGCTAATTTAAATCAGTATTAATAACCAAAGCTTTTAATCACCCACTAATGACATTACTAAATATATCGTAATAAATAGGTTTGTATCAGACTATAGTAATTTATTTTTTGATGTCATGAAGGAGTACATAGTTGATGCATCTCTCAAATTCACAGTGAATTCTTTCGTGCGTGCATGGCCTGCCGGCTGTGAAAACTGGAACTAGCGAGATCTTCAAGAATTGCAACATGACTTCAATGGAACATTTGCTTCAGATATAATACGACAATTTATACCCTGAAGCATTTTATTTGAAGAAAAATAAGATCTTTCAACAAAACTGTGTTATGTATCCACCAGTATCAAGCTGAAAAAGTTTTGAGTGAGTTAATTTTGAAGAGGACCACATTAAACAGTTCCTCACAAGAAGCTGTTTTTCTTTAATTATGTCAATCTTCTTCACTGAAAGTTGATGGGATTTATGGCAACTTCGATCTTTGAAAGAACAGCATTTAATTTCAAATGGATATTCTGAACATAATGAAGTATATGTTGTATCAACACTGATCCACCAAACATGATCCATAGCCTTGTTCACATTCCTGTAAAGAGCATTCAGTTAAAATTTGATTTGACTACACTGCAATAATTATAGGGCTCAGGTAGCTTGAAATGACAAAATAGAAATATTGATGTACCCACCTTAAAAAGTTTGTGAATCAGTTAAGACCACAAAGCTTTGAGAATAATCAGAAATTCAAAAAGGGTAGTGATTTGCTGAAAGCCGATTATATCATTCCTTTGACCTGAATCTACAGACTTTACCTCAATTTAATTATTTTATTTGATGAACAATTGCTAACATGGTATTTGCATGGAACTCTGGAAAACTCATCCTAGTTTTTAACAAAATGATCAAGAACATGTTATGTTGACATAGCTCCAAACCATATATTTATAAAATATGTACCCTTGTGATCAATCTTCATCCAACTAACCATCTACAGCTGCTTAAGAAGAAGTTAAAAACTTAGTTATTTGTAAGCTCAAACACTATTCTCTGGAATAGTGAGGTGCCTTTTAAGATTACTCTTTTAACACCTACTTTCTATCCAATGTTGAATGCCACAGCATCAGACCTGCAGATGCTAGAACAAACAGCTGTCTCTATATATAATTAATAAATTGGAATAATTAAGAAGTAAAAAATAAAAGTGCAAACTTAAAAAATGTTATGCTTCTTCTTCTGTTTCAATTAACCTTTCTAGCGATATTACCATTTAGCATAACCGCAGTAAATATCTTACGTAGCTAGTAACAAGTTAAACTCTAACTGTCTGTTAGAGTAAGCTTTAGTTAGTTAGTTAGTTGGTTCAACTTTAAATTTTTCTGTTTTGTTTTTAGTGGCCAATTTGCGTGGGGACCCGAAATCCGATAAACATGTTTTCTCTTTGTTGAGATATGCTTGGAAAAAATAACTAAAATAAATAAAAGTAAAGTGCAAACAAAATACTTAAAAAAAGTTTTAATAGGCTTCTGAGGACATGCTTCTTGGGCATGTGGTCCGGCAGCTCGGATGTTTGTTTTTCGCAAGATAATGCCTGGAAAAAAGACTGTAAAACTGTAGATACTAACTACCAGGTAATATTCCCAAATAAAATTTCGTACAGCTATAGTAAACAACTGAAATATATTATATTATTATAATTTTATTGAAAATTTTTATTATCTTAAATCAGAATTTAAACTAAATTAAACACTCTTTCTTATAAACTTATTATAACAGTTTTTAGAGATCTGCACGGACTGAGTTTGTCGGCAACTCAACACGGTCCAGCTTGTTCCTAGGTAATAAATTCTAAGCGCAGCACTCAGAGGCGTCATTTGGGGGAAAGTTTAAGAAATTTTTTTTAGAAAATGTACTTCAGAAAACGTCCGCCGGTCATCAGCTATTTTTAGTAGCAAAAGTGTATAGAGTTTAATACATTTTTTTGAAAATGTACCCTCCTCGATCATCAGCTATTTTTGAAGACAAAAGTGCATAGAGTTTAAGCAAATTTTGAAAAAAGTTTATGTACCCTCCGAGTAACCCCCGGTCATCAGCTATTTTGGAAGAAGTGTTTAGAGTGTTAAGAGTTTAAAACAATTGTAGAGGATTTTTTATTTAAAGTTTAGCATCCTCAATGAATTGCTGAAAATACGCTCCTGCCGGCCTGGCCGCATGAACATCCTTTCAGCAAAAACACGAGGGAGAGGAATGTTTCAAAAACACACACTTTTCAAATTTTTATACTTCTAATCCTTAACTTCTCCAGAAATAACTGATGATTTGGCTCCGGCCCGGTAACCTTTTGCGGCCCTAAATACCTAGGCATAGGCTATTAGCGCAATAACTTCGGCTCGGCCTTGCCCTGCCGTTTAGACAGCCCTAAATTGAAGGCCCGACCCATGTAGCACATACATATTTATTTATAAACACAAATACACGAACAAACACACACACACAAACACGAATTCACACGTGCATTTACATCCGCCCATGCAGAGAGCACCTGTTAGTTATACCTTTATAAGAGCCTGGCGAGATATATAAATGACGTCTTTGAAGACATTTTGCTGCACCGGAGATCAATGTAGTGCGAATAATTTGTATACATTATATTAGAGCGCCGTGCGAATAAATCTGTTCATTATATATTTACTCGTTAACAAATTATGTGCATTATATATTTATTCGATAACAGAAACTCTACGACAATCTCCCCAGATGTGACTAGCTATAAATTAAATCAAAACTTTTGAGAATAGCACTGTATAGAATCGCGGGTAATCGAACTTGAATATTTTTCCCACGATTGAACACAGTTGAACAGGTGAGTTGTGTGTTAAGATTGATAGCTAAGTTGATCTATTTGTCGGTTCAGGATTAATTATAGAATGTATTCGGGTTTTTAAACATGTAAAGTAATGAAATGATTTACAAATAAAAATTTAAAGTTTCATTTTAAAATTCGTTTTTGTGGGAGGCTGAATTAATTCTTGCGGGAGATTCTTAATGGGGGGGGGGTCAACATTTTGGCGGGTGAAAGTAACTAAGAACGTTTTAAAAACGGTTCAAAACCGATTTGAAAGGGGGGAAGGGTATATAATAACCACAAGGGCGGAGTGGTCATGCCCGTAACCGCACAGCCATAATAATAATAATAATTTACATTTTGAAGTAAATAAACTTTTAAGGCTGATACTACTAGTAAAGGTTGTGACCATAAAAATTACCGGCGGGTGAAAATTTTTGAACGAGGGTACCAATTTTTCAACTGTCAAACACACGCTGTTACATTTTTCGGGGCACAGGTGGAGGGGACGGGTGACATGGGTACTGAATAGAAAAATTGTTTTATCGTAAATGTTCTTACTTACTTACTTGTCATCGGGCTATTTGTGTATAAAGTGGCTTCATCATTGCTAAACGCATCGTGTACATTTTGTGCACAGGCGCATAGCAAGAGGGGGGAACATGGATGAATGTCCCCCCCGTCAAAAATTTCAGCTTATCAAGAAGTAATCTAGGTCAAGACGGGGGCACTTTTCCCAACACTATTTACCTCTGTCACGCACTTTCGCAACTGCCAAATATTAATTCTTAGGGGAGGTGTTATCACTGCTAAACGATTTCTTTTTTTGCGAAATTGCCCCCCCCCCCGTCAGAGTAAGAAATTCCTGGCTACGCGTTATGCTTGTGCACGATGCAATGATGTGAAATGATCGATTATATCATATATATATATATTTTTTTTAAAGAATGAATCTTCGAGTCAAAAACTCAAAATGTTATTAGGGCTTAGCTATAGTGACAATAATTCAATTGAAAATATATAACACTTATTTGATATCGTAAAATAATAAATGAAAACTGACCAAGATGTTTTATCGATTTAAATATCGACAAATTGAAAATGCTTTACATGCTCATTAATTATGCATGCATTTTGTGCAATAATAATATGTAAAAGAAAAAAAAAACTCACAGTTACACACAATCGTTTTATACGCACACACACACACATACGCATACGCACTAAAGTACTGCACGGCGGCTAGACTTCAGGCCCGGCATGTTTGAAAACCCTAAAAATCACGACCCTACCCGGCCCGTATAGTACCCTATTACGAGCATATGCTGCACACATACACACACACAGACACAAACTGGCTACTTTGCCGCTCAGATTTCCGGTTTTTTCTGGCTTTGTAAAAATGATCGATTTTTCAATGAATTAATTTGTTGAATGCA
Source organism: Erpobdella octoculata (assembly GCA_963978895.1). Taxonomy (NCBI): domain Eukaryota; kingdom Metazoa; phylum Annelida; class Clitellata; order Hirudinida; family Erpobdellidae; genus Erpobdella; species Erpobdella octoculata. The sequence goes on along the minus strand of OZ022242.1, from coordinate 37,412,237 downwards.
AATTAGTCTAGCTTTACAATTCATACCCTGGACGTGAAAGAGGTTTGAATAAATTTTTTGCGTATTATAATTATTATTATTAGTCAGTTTTCAAATAATTTAAAAAAGTATTTATTTTTTTATTCACTTATAAACACTTCGAAATGGGTGTATTTCTTCAGTTCCAAATTCAGACTCTCTCAACTCGTTTCCATCAGCGATTGGGAAACCAATGGGAGTGATTATATAAAAAGTCGAATGCGGGGTAGGGGGTTGGGATGGAACTAGGTCGCGAAAGGGTCAAATCAGGCGAGGTCAGGTCAGGTGAGTTCAGGTCAGGTCAGGTTTGCAGGTGGTTACGAAAAGTAATTAATTCGTTTACTAGAGTTACAAGAAGAAACCATAATTTATCAGTTTAGTTTTGTTGAGTTTTTGTCACTCTTGCTTCGTTAGTTGTTTTTTGTTCTCTCTTAACGGCGCTGGTTGTTTGAAGTTCTGTCGGCGTAGATTTTCAAATGTCATCCAAAAAGACTTCGTTAAGCAAGAAAAGTATCGTCATCATCATCATCATCATCATCGTCATCGTCGTCGTCATCATCGTCATCATCATCATCATCATCATCATCGTCGTCATCGTCATCGTCATCATCATCATCGTCGTCGTCGTCGTCATCATAATCGTCATCGTCATCGTCATCGTCATTGTCATCGTCATCGTCATCGTCATCGTCGTCGTCATCGTCATCCTCATCATCATCCTCATCATCATCTTACAAACAGCGTCACTGTCGATAAGAATGAGAAACGTAATACGTCCTTTTTTAAAAGTAAACACTCCTCTTTCCAGGCGTCTGGATGTGTGGACAGTGAGCACGCACGCGGTCATGTGTGTGTGAGTTTGTGTGTTTGTATGTGTATGTGTATGTGTATGTGTATGTGTATGCTTGTGTATGTGTGTATGTGTATGCTTGTGTATGTGTGTGTATGTGTATGTACGTCAGTATGAGCGTGTAAAAGGAGTTGGTTGTCATAATAAGGTGTTTTTTTTAATTTGAAAATAAATCCAGTCATATGATTACTAAAAATATAAAAACGGATTAATTTTCCAAGTCATTTCTGTCCCTCCCTCTTTTCCTTTATCTTCTCTCTCTCTAATTCCCTTGCTTCCCTCCTTCACTCCCTCCCTTCCTCTCCCTTCCTCTCCCTTCCTCTTCCTATCTTTCTCTCACTCTCTGCCTTTCCTTCTCTTAATTTCTACTTTTTTTTAATTTTCCACAGGTACAACCAACTAAGAGCCGTCCCTAATAACGAATTAAAGATTTTTGTTCTAATTTTATGCTTTCATCATTCTTTCTTGTTTTTTTTTTAATTGTGGAGGAGATCTTGCTTGCTTGCTGTTTGTTGTACCGGCACGTAGCGTTTGATGACGTCTCAATAATGAATCCAATCATCGTGGTGGTTGAGAAATTCAAAAGGAAAATAATTAAAAATAAAGAAAAAGAATAGGAAGGAAAAGAGAGAGAGAGAGAAAAAAAAGAAAGAGAGAGAGAGTAATAGAGAGAGAGAGAGAGAGAGAGAGAGAGAGAGAGAGAGAGAGAGAGAGAGAGAGAGAGAGAGAGAAATAAAAAGAGATAGATAGAAAGAGAGGGAGGAGAGAGATTGTTTTACGTAACGAAATCACCAACAACTACATAGCGACATCTTGACAACGTCATAATTAATACGCGAGAAAGCGACATCTGGCTTGTTGACTTTATCAGAAACAATCACCAACGAATCAATCGAGGTGGTTGTTTATATAGCGCCCCACGGAGAAACGGTTACTGTCACTAATTTTCCGAAAACACGGGTGGCTACTGGTCAGCAAGTGGGAGTTAATCGTGGACCCTACGCGTTCATGTCTGAGGTCCAGAGGTCGGCGTGGGTTCATTTTTTGTGACCCAACCCAACCCAATGTAACCAAACCAAACCCAAACCAACCAAACCCAACCCAGCCAAGTCCAACCAAAAATGGGTACTCGAGGGGCATGGTCATTAATGGGTGGTTTGTGTCCATTGTGCATCTGCCAATCGGTTGGCTTTTTATGGCCAAAAAACCTAACAACACCGGGTTCTGCAGCTAGTAGAAAAACCAGCACCTTTATTGTATACGATTCTTATAACTTATATAATTTCAATAAATCAATAAATGCGGAGATGTTTTTACAATATGAATTTGCCCGATCCTGTGACCTTTGATAACCTTCGAAAACGTTAAACGTTCATATTGTTTTACATTTTTGTAGGTTGGGACAAGTATTCTTCGTAGGATGGGGTGTGTATTATTCGTAGGGTGGGGTGTATATTATTCGTAGGGTGGGGTGTGTATTATTCGTAGGGTGGGGGTGTGTATTATTTGTAGGGTGGGGGTGTGTATTATTTGTAGGGTGGGGGTGTGTAGTTTTCGTAAGATCAGGTATGTATTCTTTGTAAGATGGGGGTATGTATTCTTCTTAAGACAAGGTATGTTTTCTTTCATCGGATGGGGGATGTTCTCTTAGTAGGACGGAGCCGTAAATTGAACAACGTAGCACAGATACTTCAGATAACAACCGTCATCATGCTTACAACGACCATTCAAAACCTAACAAATCTCCAATAATAGAATCATATCATCTCTCCAACAACTACTCATAAAACACACACGTTACACTCGCACTCTAGTCATCATCGACACATGTGCACGAAATAAAACATCGTAATAAATCACACATCTCTTTACACGAGCCCTTCGATTGCTATGCAAACCGTTTTAGAACCCCCCCCCCCCCACTCACCATTCTTCCGTATCGCGAAGCCCGTCCTATCAAACGCGCCCTCGATGTGAATGAGTACCCTTTAATGTGTACACATTGTAATAAAGAACAACCCGGGATGGAAACATCTTCTGATGTGAACCCCCCCCCCGTGGTTGTAATCGGGTTGGGTTGACCCGTTGGTTGGATGAAAATTAGAGATTATTTTCAAGAGAGAGAGAGAGAGAGAGAGAGATTAGGAGAAAAAAGAGGATTTTTTTTAAATTATAGCAAAACCGGTTTAAACTAAGCCGAATTTTTATTCGTGTTCTTCTAAGTTTTTAAAATAAGTTTTATTTGCAGAAACACTTTTTTACTCAAGTGGGCCTAAGTTTTAGATTGGAAACTTTGTTTAGAGAGCAAAAGTATTTTTTTCAATTCATTCAACAACAAAACCTTTATAGAATTTTCTACGACCCCTCATGTTTTTTGCACATAGTGTTCCTTTTTGATTGTTTTTCTTACAACCTCACCTCACCTCACCTCACCCCACCCCACCCCACCCCAACCACCCCACCTGACTCCACTCCACTCCACCCCACCCCACCCCACCCCACCCCACCCCACCCCACCCCACCCCACCCCACCCCACCCCACCCCACCCCACCCCACCCCACCCCACCCCACCCCACCCCACCCCACCCCACCCCACCCCACTCCACCCCACCCCACCCCACCCCACCCCACCCCACCCCACCCCACCCCACCCCACTCCACCCCACCCCACCCCACCCCACCCCACCCACTCCACCCCACCCATCCCAGCCCAGCCCAGCCCACCCCACTCTCCCCACCCCACCCATCCCAGCCCACCCCACCCCACCCACTCCACCCCACCCATCCCAGCCCAGCCCACCCCACTCTCCCCACCCCACTCTCCCCACCCCACCCATCCCAGCCCACCCCACTCTCTCCACCGATCTGTTTTCCGTTCAAACTAATAATCACGAAACACTGTTATTATAGTCCTTGAAATCGCATAAGGTGCAATTTCAGCTTCGTTGAATAAAAGTAAATATGTGCATCCGCATTATGTTATGATTATGATGATGATTTTAAGTGTTATAATCATCTTCATCATTATCATCATCATTATCATCATCATCATCATCATCATCATCATCATCATCATCATCATCATCATCATCATCATCATCATCAGCATAATCATCGTCGTCGTCATCGTCATCCGATTTGTTTGTTTTTTTATATTACCTTTTTTGTTTTTATTGTTTTTATTACTACTACAATCCTCATTAATTTTTGTTTATTATATGTCTTTGCTTTGTTTCTTCAGTTGAACTTTTTTTTGTTGCATTTTCTGATTGCTTTTCAATGTTTTTTCAAAAAATTTATTTTTCAAGTTTCTTTGTTTTCATTTCAATGGATTGATTTCTATCGATTGGACGGTTTAACTGATGGAATCGTCATGGAGATGGAAAGTAAAGTAGATGGAAAGACGCTGTAAATAGTAAGACAAAGAAAGAAAAAAAATAATTAAAAAAAGAAAGAAAAAAAAATAATTAGGAAAAAGGGAGAGATAAATAGGGAGTGAGAAAGAGAGAAAGAATAAAATAAAAGAAAGAGAAAAAAATTGAGAGAAAAAAAGAGAGAATAAAATTAAAGAAAGAAAAAGAGAAAAAAAGAAAGAGCGAGAGAGAAGGAGACAAGGAGAGAGAGAGAAAGAAAGAGAGAGAGAGAGAGATAGAGAGAGAGAGAGGGGAGAGAGAGAGATGAGAAAAGAAAAGAAGCTTGAAAAATTTTTTGTAAGCTATAAAAACAAAAGTGACAGTCAGCAAATGTTAACTTGACAAACAAGATGGCTGACGTGCACTAACTAACCTCTTCAGGAATTTTTAAGACACCTCGTTATGGGACTGTTAAGGGAGTTGGCTTTGTCGTTTATCACTTTGAAATTGTGTTGTTTAAATTGACCAGAGCTAATAAATAAATAAATAAATAAATAAATAAATAAATAAATAAATAAATAAATAAATAAATAAATAAATAAATAAATAAATAAATAAATAAATAAATAAATAAATAAATAAATAAATAAATAAATAAATAAATAAATAAATAAATAAATAAATAAATAAATAAATAAATAAATAAATAAATAAATAAATAAATAAATAAATAAATAAATAAATAAATAAATAAATAAATAAATAAATAAATAAATAAATAAATAAATAAATAAATAAATAAATAAATAAATAAATAAATAAATAAATAAATAAATAAATAAATAAATAAATAAATAAATAAATAAATAAATAAATAAATAAATAAATAAATAAATAAATAAATAAATAAATAAATAAATAAATAAATAAATAAATAAATAAATAAATAAATAAATAAATAAATAAATAAATAAATAAATAAATAAATAAGTAAGTAAGTAAGTAAATAAATAAATAAGTAAGTAAGTAAATAAATAAATAAATAAATAAATAAATAAATAAATAAATAAATAAATAAATAAATATACAAACTTAACAATAATAAACAAGTAATTAAACATTGAGAAATTACTAAATAAATACATAAAGTACTACTAATAACTAAACAATTGTGATGGATTGAATTAAACAAAATAAGAATAATTAAGAAATACTTTAGAAAACTTTCAGTAACATTAAAGAGCTGTTATTTCTAGAATTCATTACAATTATCTCCACTGCTATCTTTGTAGACATCATCATCATCATCTTCATAGTCACCGTCACCGTCATCGTCATCTACATAGTCATGGTCATCATCATCATCACCACCACCGTCGACATCATATTCGATGCGGACATTTCACCAAGGGGAACATGTAGAAAGTTTTAAATAGGAAAATCTTCAATTAACATTACACCTACCTCCCTACCGACAATGCTTTTCGTTTAATACCCGTGAGTACGCACGTGAGCGTGTGTGAATGTGTTGCTATGTGTTCTTATATGTCTGTGTGTGTTTGTCAATGTCCGTGAATATGTGTGTGTGTAGGTTTGCTTTTGTTCACACATGCGTCTAGAGGTGTACATCTTCGTGTACCAGGTTTTGTTGTATATGCGTTTGTGTGTGTGTTTCTGTGTTGGTATGTGTGTGTGTGTGTGTGTGTGTGTGTATGGGTCAGTCAGTCAGTCTGTCTATTATGAATGCAATGTTTTTTTAAAATAGCCAGCAAAGAAAAAAAAATGAAAAAGATAAACTGAAAAACAGAAGTCCTTTAAAAAACCAAATTCGAATATTTTCTCTTCAAACAAACTTTCGAGACAATTTTCAACAATTTTCAAACAAAACTTCAATTCTCTTTTTTCGCAAACAAAAATCAAAACGGCGGGAAGATAAAAATGAAAAAGGCACGTGATCGCCGGTGACAACACGTGATCGCATTTCAACGTATCACAACGAGCTGGCGATGCATTAATTTAAGCCAACAATTAACGATAATAACTCTGTTTTCTGTCAAGCATTCGTTCATTTATTCATTTATTATTTCATTCGCTCGTTCAAAACGTTTTTTTTATATAATTTATTCGTCATTAATTGAGTTTTGACAGTTTTTTGTTGTGACGGCTTGATTATGGCATTGTTTATGTACTTAAAAGATTTATTAGTTGGCATTCATTTAAACTAATTAGGTTTTTGTCGTTTACTAAACTCCAAGTAACAACAATAACATACGAGTAGTGGTACTTCTACTACTTCTACTAATAAAAAAATAATAATATTAATAATAACAATTACGATGAGGATAATTATAATAGTAACATACATACATACATACATACATACATACATACATACATACATACATACATACATACATACATACATACATACATACATACACACACACATACATACATACATACATACATACACACACATACATACATACATACATACATACATACATACATACATACATACATACATACACACACAAAGACATCATATATTTTTTGTTGATGATGATGGGGTGACAAGCGTCATCATTGCAGCCAATCAAAACATCTACGAGAAGTGAGTTATGTTTATAATAATTATTTAAAATAAATTTTAATTATAACGTTCGACGTTTTTTGAAAATTGAAACAGGAAACGCTATTTTGTAAAAAAAGATGAGAAACAAAATTTTCGGACGACAAGATAATTTACTCCAATTTCCTTAATAGACTTCAATTTCGAATATTAATATAATCATTCCTGCCATGAGAAAGTATTTTTTAAAATCACAATAACCAGCATCGCCATCATCATCATTATCATTATCATCATCACCATCATCATCATCATCATCGTCATCGTCATCGTCATCGTCATCGTCATCGTCATCGTCATCGTCACAACCATCACCACCACCACCGTCACCACCACCGTCACCACCACCGTCACCACCACCGTCACCACTACCATCACCACAACCACTACTATCATCATCGTTATTATCATCATCGTCATCATCATCATCATCATCATCATCATCATCATCATCATCATCATCATCATCATAATCATCATCATCACCATAATCGCATTCCTTGGTTACCAAATCACTTATGTAAACAAAGTTACAACGATCTACGCACAATACGTCTCTAAGCTTGTAGTCCTTGTTTTTTTATCGCCTCCATAAAACGCAATAAAGCACCGGTTAATGCTTTCGTCTGGTTTGGCGCCACTAATGCAGAGACGTGCGATTGAGGTTTATGTTTGTATCTTTCGGAGGAAGATGACAAGAAACAGCGGACATTAGACATAAAAAAATCCGCAAAATAAATAAAAGGGGGCGTAATTACACGCTGGAGGTCAAGTAGTCCCCCTAGAGGTCAATTTGTCCCCACCAGAGGTTCAGTAGTCCCCACCAGAGGTCCAGTAGTCCCCACCAGAGGTCAAGTAGTTTCCACCAGAGGTCAAGTAGTCTCCACCAGAGGTCAAGTAGTCTCCACCAGAGGTCAAGAAGTCCCCACCAGAGGTCAAGTAGTTTCCACCAAAGGTCAAGTAGTCCCCACCAGAGGTCAGACTCTGCTTAAATGAGGAAGGTGGGTTCGCAACTTCGCACTCCAAGCTGTAATGCGTTAGGTAAAGTTGTAATGACAACGGAGTCGACAGGTCGAGGGACATTTCTGGGAACCAAAAAAGACATTTTTCTTGAGTTGATCGGCGAAATAGAATAGTTGTGCTTTTTTTGAAAAAAAAATGACATTAGAAACAGAATTATGGAGTGACAGTGGGAACGCAATCGTACTACAGCTTTGAATAAAAATGTTGAATTTAAAATTATGAATAGTCGTTAAGAGTACTGTAGGGACCGGATCTTCATTTTAGGACTTTCAAACGGATCGGCCGGTCCAAGATTTGTGTGCTAATTATAGAAACTTTAAGCCTATGAAAACGGGCCTGGCTGGGCCCAAATTAACACGGACCGGGCCTGAAAATTTGGCCCGCCTATCAAACGGGCTGGGTCGGGCCGGGAGGCATGCCTATGAAAGGGGCTGGGTCGGCCCGCAGAAAATCTGCCGGTGCCGTAATTGTCGTCATGCCTTTATTTCCGTTGTTTTGTGTTTATTGTTGGTGGTGTACTTATGTGGAACGAAGCGGAGCGGAGCGAAGTGAAGTGCTCGTTCCCTCGTTGTTGTTGCTGCTGCTGCTGCTGAGATCGATTGGAGGTTAATGTGCTTGCCGTGTTCAGTTTAGTTGTGTTTAGTTGTGTTTAATTGTGTTTAGCTGTGTTTAGTTGTGTTCAGTTGTGTTTAGCTGTGTTTAGTTGTGTTCAGTTGTGTTTAGTTGTGTTTAGTTGTGTTTAGTTGTGTTTAGTTGGGTTCAGTTGTGTTCAGTTGTGTTCAGTTGTGTTTAGTTGTGTTTAGTTGTGTTTAGTTGAGTTCAGTTGTGTTCAGTTGTGTTTAGTTGAGTTCAGTTGGGTTCAATTGTGAGGCTGCTTGTTCTGAATTGGAAGCATGTATTAAAAAGAAGAACAATGATAATCACAATACAGAAAAAAATGGATGAATGGATGGACTAACGAATGGATGGATGGTTGGATGGATGCCGGATGGATAGATAAATAGAGAAAGAGAAAGAAAGAAAGAGAGAGAGAAATAGCAGATTAAAAGAAAATAAAGCGTGGATAAAAAAATGTCCACCGAATAAGAGGACTGTGAATTTGGAATGTCTCGAGAAGACGGAGGTGTTAAAACAAGAGTTGTGTTGAAATAAAAAAAATGTTGAAATAAAAAATGTTTTGAAATAAAAAAATGTGTTAAAATAAAAAAATGTGTTGAAATAAAAAAATGTGATGAAATAAAAAATGTGTTAAAATAAAAAAATGTGTTGAAATAAAAAAATGTGTTGAAATAAGAAATGTGTTGAAATAAAAAATGTGTTGAAATAAAAAATGTGTTAAAATAAAAAAATATGTTGAAATAAAAAATGTGTTGAAATAAAAAATGTGTTGAAATAAAAAATGTGTTGAAAGAAAAAATTTTTTGAAATAAAAAATATGTTGAAATAAAAAATGTGTTAAAATAAAAAAATGTGTTGAAATAAAAAAATGTGTTGAAATAAAAAATGTGTTGGAATAAAAAAATATGTTGAAATAAAAAATGTGTTGAAATAAGAAATGTGTTGAAATCAAAAATATGTTGAAATAAAAAATGTGTTAAAAGAAAAAAATGTGTTGGAATAAAAAATATGTTGAAATAAAAAATGTGTTGAAATAAGAAATGTGTTGAAATAAAAAAGTGTGTTGAAATAAGAAATGTGTTGAAATAAAAAATATGTTGAAATAAAAAATGTGTTAAAATAAAAAAATGTGTTGAAATAAAAAAATGTGTTGAAATAAGAAATGTGTTGAAATAAAAAATGTGTTGAAATAAGAAATATGTTGAAATAAAAAATATGTTGAAATAAAAAATGTGTTAAAATAAAAAAATGTGTTGAAATAAAAAAATGTGTTGAAATAAGAAATATGTTGAAATAAAAAATGTGTTGAAATAAGAAATGTGTTGAAATACCAAAGTGTGGAAAATAAAAAAATGTGTACGGAAAAAAAAGGCGGACGGAATAGAGAGAAAAACAATTTTTTTTTCCAGAAAATTAGTTAATGAAGTTTTTCAGTGGAAAAAGAATATTTTCTAAAACAACGCTGAAGAATTTCCGTTGTATTTTTGTTTGCAAAAATAATAATAACACGCAAATTGATTTACTTGTAAATTATTTGCACGATGACGTCTATGTTTTTATTTATTTATTTATTTATTGATTTATTATCTTTTTGCCAACAATCAAGTTCCGGTCATTTAGTAAGACAAGGTAGTCACACACATGCGGCAGTGCACGTGAATTGTCAAGGTGCGACACGTGCGTGCTGTTTCGCATGTGTCACACACGTCATGAGTCGTGACTCGTATCGTCGACGCACCTGTGTGTGACCTGTCACCTGGGTTGACCCGTCAAATACGACGTCATCGTCACAAGTTCACCGATGTCACAAGTACACTCGCACGAGGTCGGTGCAAAGGTCAAGCAGAGTTGTTTGACCTTTAACCTCTTCGAATTAAAACCACCACCAAGTTAATGTCATCGCTAATTTTTTTACGTCAAATATGACACCTGGCTAGAAACTAAAATGATCCATTTTAAAATTTCCATTAACTTATAAAAACATCCAACCATTCTCTCGTCTGTTGCCTCACCAGTAGTTAACTACGATCTAGCTGTATTATTTGCTAGCAGGTACTTTCTTTCTTGATATTTGATGATTCAGCATGGCTTCTCATTTATAAAATTTTCTTTAAATTCTTTTTTGTTTAAAATTTTTATCTCTCTTTCGCGAGCGCGTTCGAAAACTGAAACTGGCGTTTCCCAGCTGCACAAATCCATCAGAGTACCGCTCAGCAGTGGCAGGTCATATCGGTATTAGAGCGTGGGCGTGGGTATTTATTATGGCGTGGGCGTGGGTATTTATTATGGCGTGGGCGTGGGTATTTATTACTATTTTATCGATACTTGCACGTCGATAATAATTCAACGAGTTTTACAAATTTGTACAACGCATTAATCATTAAAAATTTTTTCATATAAAAAAGAACTTTTGAACTAGCGTGTGAGATTCAAAGTTTTGACCGCTATAAAAAGGCTTACTTTCGTTTTTTAACAAACATCAGTCTCTTTAAATTACTTTCTTTTGACGTTCTGCTATCTATGGAAAATTAATATTTATATATATATATATATATAAGATGTCATCAGAGAAAATCTTTGGTACTTTCTGGCACATGTAGGTGGCAAGTCCAAGGTCGCATACAGAGGTGTGTGGGAGGTGGAGGCTTATATATATATATATATATATATATATATATATATATATATATATATATATGTATATATATATATATATATATATATATGTATATATATACATTGTCGCCAACGTGGTTAAAAGCGAATTCGAAACTTGTTTGACATTTTATGGAATGAAGCTAAAAATAAAATTCTGTTTTTTCTCTCTGTTTTTTCTTCTTAAAATCATAAAAAATCTTTTGAAAAACATAAAAAAAACAAAAACACATCAAAACTTGATATTTGAAAATAAAAACTTGAATTTATCTAGTCGGTTTTTTAAATATTTTTTTTGAATTTTTTGAAACGTTAGGAAATAACTTCAAAACACTTGAAAAACCACTCGCGACCCTCAAAAAGTAAAGAAAAAGAGAAAAAAAACCATTCTGTCTGACCTTGAGAAGATATTTTTCAAAGGAGGATTAGTTAACCATATGGACATAACCCCCCATCAAAGAAGAAGGGCCACGATCCCCCTCAGCAACAAAAGGCTAGTTTGGTTTTTGTTTATTTACAAATGTGCTAAGACTAATTAATTAAATTTTTTTAACTTAATGTTTTGTTTATTAAAGAGTTACAATTGGTCTTCTAATGTTGTTGATGTTCTTTTTTTTAATCGATAGAGAAAATTAAGCTTGTATCGCATGCGTCATTATTTGAGATTTCAAACCTCAGTGATCCAGAGAGGTAGAGATACAAGTAGTCAACCACACGTATGCATGCAAACAGGGGGCCACATGCAGACAAAAACAGAAGAAATTACGAGTATAATAAGGAAACTAACAATCCTGAATGAAAACTCAATTACCTCTCATCTGGTATTCAACTCGTGACGAATGTTGTTGTGTTTGTTGATGATGTCGATGTTGATGATGATGATGATGATGATGAGGATGATGATGAGGATGATGATGATGATGATGATGATTGTGATGGTGATGATGGTGATGGTGATGAGGATGATGATGAGGATGATGATGATGATGATGGTGATGGTGATGGTGATGATGATGATGATGATGATGGTGATGGTGATGATGGTGATGATAGTGATGATAGTGATGATAGTGATGGTGATGGTGATGGTGATGATGACGATGACGAGTAGGTGAAGTTGCAATTAAAGGAAAATGTCATCCTCTGTTACTCAGCACGTCTCGTGTGGAATAAGCAATTTATTTACAAAAGAATTGTTTCAGACCTTTGTTTTTGTTGTTGTTGTTGTTGTTAAATTCTATCCGAACTTTAATGAAATTAAAAAAAAGAAAGTAGGGGGGGTCACTGAGCAAGAACCTCACCGGGTGAAACGGCCACCCCCTCCTTCAGGACCAACACTCATCCCCCCCAACTTCAGAACCAACGCTCACCTTGCTATTTGCAGAGTAATTCACTCAGTGGGCAATTTCATATTTATATTGTAGACATAAAATTGAGCAATTATTTATGTGAAAAATGGAAATCATCCTTTTTTTTCTGCGTCTGTCTCTCTGCTTTTTTTATCTCAATTTCTTTCTTTTTATGTGCTTTTATTAGCTATCACTTGTCCAGATCTGTATGGGATGTCCATGGGATGTCCATGGGATGTCCACGGGATGTCCACGGGATGTCCACGGGATGTCCACGGGATGTCCACGGGATGTCCACGGGATGTCCACGGGATGTCCACGAGATGTCCACGGGGTGTCCACGGGATGTCCATGGGATGTCCACGGGATGTCCATGGGATGTCCACGGGATGTCCATGGGATGTCCATGGGATGTCCATGGGATGTCCATGGGATGTCCATGGGATGTCCATGGGATGTCCGTGGGATGTCCATGGGATGTCCGTGGGATGTCCATGGGATGCCCGTGGAATGTCCATGGGATGTCCATGGAATGTCCATGGGATGTCCATGGAATGTCCATGGGATGTCCATGGAATGTCCATGGGATGCCCTTGGACGCTTAGAAGCTCGGGAGATCATTATAAAATTAACCAACTTCAAAAAATTTAAAGTTTAATTTAACAAAAATAACTATAAACAAATTTAATAAACACAAATTTATTAAAAAATAAACTAATGAAACATATGATAATGGCGACAAAAATGTTCATCGTCATAGTAACTACAACCATCTTTGTTTACTATCAACCGAGGTAATATGTTGCTAGGAAATTTTGCAGCTATCTTAAAAGCATGTTTTTAATTTTTCAAATTAACTTTTACTTGTTTTCTGTCTAATTCTTGTTCTATTTCTTCTTGTTGCTCTCGATCTCTCTATATATTTTCCCACCCAGCATCATTCAACAAACGGCTTAGCACTGTGTGAGCTATGAGCATCCATAATAAATAAGCGGAAGTCTGCCGAAATGATTAATTGCTCGCCGTAGGTGAGTGGGGGTAGGTAGGTAGGTAGGCAGGCAGGCAGGTAGGCAGGCAGATAGGTAGGTAGGTAGACAGGCATGTAGGTAGGTAGCTTGGTGGGTAGGTAGGTAGGTAGGTAGGTAGGTAGGTAGGTAGGTAGGTAG